>QBDW01006562.1:0-62790 GCA_003261595.1 Maconellicoccus hirsutus
CCAGAGGGCCGATTGAGGTGAGTGAGGTGTCGAATATTAGGTTATCAGACCTGAGGAATCTATTGCGACCATCAGATTTCCTCTATCGAGTACTGTGTGTTCAGTCGAATTTCGATCTCGAAATTTCCTCAGCGATGGTATGTTTGTGAGGTGATATTTGAGTTCAGCGACTTCAACTTGGTAATATGAGACATTTCTCGTGAAAATCCACCGGTTAGAACAGCGGCGATGAATTAATTAATTACGTGCATAGCACAAGTCTCTGCCTTTAGCCAATCAGTTATGCAAATCCTTCAACATGGGCAAAAATTAAATGAACCGATCACCCCTTCTCTAATTGGTGGATTTCCACGAAAATGGTCCCATTTCACTAAATCGGGGTCGCTGAACTCGAATATCACCTCAACACTATACCATGACTGAGAAAATTTCGAGATCGATTCGGTAATGTCGCATTATCTTCAAAATTCGTTATTCTTACTCAACACAACCGTTGCATTAATATTCAGAAAAACAACACAACAAAATCAAAACTTTATTAAAATTACAAACTATCCGTCAACGGTCGTTTTATTCGTTTCTATAAATAAAATGGCTTTAAAAACTTTCGATACTAAATTATCGATATCTAAAACTTGTTCCACCAGGGAAACATCATGATTGAAACTTTCCGCGTTAAAACGTTCCATATTCCTGCACATCATAACGCTTTCAGAAATATCCGTAAGCGCTTCGTTGATACCAAAATCTAATGTTAAATTATCGTCGTTAGTGTAGACCTCGGACAGGATTGAATTCCTTCTATTATCTTCTTCGGCTTCTTGTAAATCTGGTAATTTGCACGATGACAACTGTTTGAACTCTCCTTTGAGATTTTTGCAGCCGGTGCATTCCACTAGGGATTTATTTTTCGACAAATCGCCGTCTAAATCGAAAAATTTGAAACAGAGAACGGATTAGGAAGACGATCGCCAAAAACCGAGTCTGATTTGTTCACAAACCTGCGCAGTCTTCTTTTGAAACGGATGTCTTAGACATAATATTACCGACGGCTTTTAACCAAAGAGGAGTTGAAACATTAGAAGCGTCTTTTTTAAATCCGTTCACTATGGCGCCCATATTTTGGTAAATTTCATCCTATAACGCAAAATGGGCGTTAAACGTGATATTTCGTATTATAATTGCTTTCTCAAGATGAACAAGACGAAGGCTTATTTACTTTGAGATCATTATCGGATATCTCGTATGTACTGGTTAATTGCTCGAGTAATTGTTCGAATCTGGAACCAACACCTGATAAAGCAACCGAAGCGCTCGACGTGACTGCTCCCTGATGCACCAGTAATTCTTTACATCTCCTTTCTAACGTATTCAAGCGTAACTTCAACGACTGATTTTCTTGCCTGGAAATATACAAAAGTGTAATCGCGATCCAACATTCTAAAATTAGTTTTCGCCGCATTGCTGAGTAAACTGACGCCAGGGTGACGATTACCTGAGACGTTCGGATACGGCGTTTACGCTGGTACATTCGTTAATTCTATTGGTCAATTCTTCTTCTTGCTCTTTGAGGCGTTTTTTACACGAATCCAACTGCAAAAGGAAAAAAACAAATTCGATGAAAAAATTAACAGATGTGAAAGTATTCGCTCTGAAATAAAATTAAAAACCGAAAAATTCTAATCTCAACTCCTCGAAAAAAACAAAATCGGCAAACCTTCGTACACTTATTCAACTCACGTAGCTCTATCACTATTCAAGGACCTAAAACGCCGAACAATTTTGCAATATTGCTCAAATCGACTACAACCGTATCAAAAGCAAGGACACATCAACCCCTCAAGACGCACGTCGACATTCGTCCTGGCCTTATCAATTAACTACTCCCACTCCAGATTCGCGATCTTAATAAATACACTCTCGAAAACAAAACATACAATAAAACTACATCCGAAAATTGTCGTTAATTGACAAACGACGACGACGCTGCGAAAGTAATTTAAACTCGCCCATGCCTCCGTTTCACGTTTCCCGCTGCGAAAATAAAAACCTACGCGCGAGTAAATTAACCGACGTCTGAATACGGCTACATCCGAACGCAGTCAAAACAGACCCTACTTTCGAGTAGGTGTCGCACGCGCGTCTGACTCATAGATCTCGAGAGTGGAAAGCTATCGGGTTGATTAGTGCGTCGACGAATCGTACCTCGTTTTCGAGATCCTTCAACGTATCAGTCAACGTTGATTTTTCCGCCTGCAGAAACTCCTGCAATTCCAGAGATTCGACTTCGTTAGCTTTTTGAGCCGTATGAATGGTATCCAAATCCTGTGCCAAATCGGGGAACGTTAATAAAGGCGAACAAATTCGTTTCAGAAGTATTTTCAATTAATCGTAATTGGAATCGAAGTCAAGGCGGGGCTTACTTTTTGCATAATACAACATAATTGCTGCAACTCGGTGATTTCCTTTTGCTGCTTCAATATCATCGCGTTACTACAGGACACTTCGCGTTCTAATTGCGTAAGCACGTCGTCGCCCGAAATTGAACCTGGAAAATAAAAATAAAGCAGATTAGTTACGTAGAATCGTTGAACCAGCTGCCGCCATTTTGAAAAAAGAAATCGGCTAATTTGTTAGCCACGTCGACAGCAGATAATCGTAAAATAAAAGGAAAAGGGACAGGGGACGAAGAAATACTACACAAAGTGCATCACACTGTTTTTCCTACTTTTTTAAATCATGTCCTACAAGTGGTTTGAGGGGAGGAGGTGTCACCGGAGTAGACTTCTTTTTAATGACAAATTGAAATGATTTTCAAGTAATGAAGGCACTTAAGGAAATAATTCGATTTTTCGAATCAAGATCATCGAGTGTTCAAGACCGACACAATTCTCAATTCTTCGTTCAAATACGTTTTTCTCATTTGACCTTAAATAGGGTTAAAGGGTCATGTAAGACGTTAGGACAGTCATGACGAAAAAATCCTTACGCGTTCGTGATCAGCTTTAAGGAAACTTAATCCAATCACATATCAGATGTGTTTTCCTTTTTTCCAATTTAATATGGTCAGTAAGGTCACGAAAAACCCTCGAAAATGAATTCTACGCGCGCAACCGACGATTTTCGTACAATATAAAACTCGAGTACACGTTGGGAGCAGCTTCATTCTCTAGCCATACAACCACCGCTTGCCGTCTCTACGCGCCAGCACTGCTCCCAACACCTAGAACCCCGGCACACGTCACAGACTCGATCGCACGGTTATTACACGTCGTACCAATTTCGTCGATAATTTTCCACGCTTTGTACTATAACAACGATTCGAAATAGCCGAGCAATACATCGGACACGCGTTTTCTCCGCGTACCCAGCAATAAACTTCTTTATCTGCGCATATAACAGAAAATCTCCTTGTACGGCGTTTCCCGTTAAACTAGAACGTAACCACGGAACCGTAGCGGTATCTCTCATTTTGTAAGCATCATTGAGCATCTTAATAAGTAATTAAACGGAATTGTCGGCCTTTAATGTCGCGTCGAAGAAATCAGGAAAAGCGAACGCTCCCCTCTTCTCTGAACCGAGCTATCGATACGATCGCGCTCCGAGACCACCTTTAGTTCTTCGCATCTTCCACTACTTCCTGCAGCCTTCAACCGCGTAAATCCACCTCGAGGACGTATTGAGGTATGAACCGGGAGAAAAATCACTAACATACAGTAGGTGTTTTTTCGTTTGAATTACGACGCCGACGACGGCGATCAATTAGCATGTGAACGTGTCGAGATAAAATGTCGCTAATTACGCCTTCTGTTTCGACCCGACCCTCCTGCGCGAGCCCAATGATGCGAACATCTGTCTCGACGGCGAAGCAGCCGGCTCCGCGACGTCTCTTACTTACCTTTTTGAGAGACCAAATTCACTATTCTTTGTTCGACGTTAACGAAACGATTTTGCAATTTGATTTTCTCCTCTTTGGCGGACACCAATTCGCCTTCTAGCCATTCGATGACAGTGCGTTGCTTGGTATTTTCTTTTTTCAGCTTTTTCAGTTCGGCTTGCTGCTCCTCGTAGCGTTGTTTTTCTTTGGCGCTGGATGGCGAGTCATTCTGCAAAACCATCCTTCGATTAACAAAACACGTATATCTTTGGCGACGCCGCGTCCCCGCCCCTTCCAGGTGCCTCGCATTAATTACCCGTACGTGCATGCCGTCAGATGCCGGTAATGTTCCGCAAGATACAAAGAAAACCCCCCCTCAGAAGGGATGGCAAAGAAACAAGGATGGCCTGAGGTACACGTACGCGGTCTATTCGCATCGTTGCCCTCATCCGTGCGCCATCAATTAACATACCGGTCATCGGCAAGCATACGTAAGTGTACTTGCCACAAAGAGGAGATAGAGAAAAAACCTTGACCATGCATCTTACGCGTCTTTTCATTAGAGGCGGATAAGAAAGCAAAACGCCACGATCGACGATGTCTACCGATGACTCGAGCTCGGTACATTTAAAACGCAAAGAACGCGTAGGAACAATATGGTAATTTATAGAAGATGCGTCGGCAAGAAAGCAAGGCGAAAAGATCCGCCTCCGTAGATGCGATTCGAACAAATCCTTTTATCGGTCAATTCGACGTGCCGTCGATGACCTCGCGCTTTCAACCAGAGACGCGTAGTCTCAGTGAAATTCACGATTTTTTTTCTCCGTTACGACGAGTATCTCACAAAATACAAAAACTCGCGGTAAAAATAGAAAACATGAGGAATCATTCCGTCGTAAACTATACCGCCATTGTTACTGCAAAACATCCGATAAAATAGCATCACCACAAACGGCCCGTCATTTGGAAGCGAATTGTTCGCGAACGACTCATCGTGATAACAAATCGATCAAACAAACTGAAGCTACGAAACTGCGTAGACAATTGAAATCGTTCGGAAACAACATGATTCAACCAATGAACGAATCGTCCACGAACGACTTCTCAAAATGAGTAAACTTTCTTGATCAAATCAATCATATGCGTTTTCCACAAAGAATCACTTTAAAGAATTTAATTGTACTTGGAAACGAATCATTCGCGATCGACACCTGAACAAATCATTCACAAACGACTTCGTCAAACGCTTATAACTTCAACAAAAATAATCAATTGAACTGAATCGTATCTTTAGAAGAATCGTTCACGAACGACTAAATCATTTCTCCATATGAATCAATAGTGCAATAGCGACCAAACTGATTTATTCAACATAAATAATATTCAAGTAACCAAAACATAACAAATGAATCAGTCGTTCTTGAACGATTTGAAAAAAACTTCATATATTTCATGAACGAGCCGAAAACTACAAAATTTTCAATTTTTAATCACAAATTTCAGCAAAAAATCAAATCGATCGTTCGCGAACGATTTGTGCGAAAAAGTATAGTCGTTCCTGAATGACTCTACTGCAACGATTACTTTATGAGAGACGAATCCTCGATTTGATCTAAAAGTGCTCAAACTAGTTTTAAAAATTATTCATATTTCATAAAAGATTCGCACGTGTGGTTCGCGAACGGTTCATATAACATACATGGTTATCAATGTTCCAGAAATAACAAGCTTGAGTCGATAATCTCACTGTGCGATTAACAGACGATTAGTTAGCACAAAAAAAGTGAAAAATTTCGTTCATTGAACGATTCATATCGATCGTTTGAGAACGATTAGTTCAATATATATTTCAGACGTTTTCGCAAAAACCATAGAAATCGTCGAGTCATCTTCCCGTAACAACCGCCCAGAAAATTTTTTCGGAAAATGTCGCACATCGAGCACATCGACGGAAACAACCTCGTTTGCGAACGATTCGCTCGATATAACACACCAGTTGGCGAACGAATCACAAAATGATGGAAATATACGTTACATATCAAAAAAAGCATCTCATAAGGCGAGGCAATTATACTAAAAACGAATCACTATGATCGCTCGTGAACGATTCTTAGGAAAATACATGACAAAAAAACGATTCATCGAACGTTCAATCCATTCGGATTCAAAATCCAAACTACATATCGACAAAATTTAACCAAAACAACTCGTCACTCACCTGAGAAGGAACACGATCGTTGTAAATCTTGAAAGGCCTATCGGACAGCCCCTTATCGACATCACCATTGGTCAACGTCGTCTGCGTAGCCGCCTCGTGATAAATCCTAGTCTTCGATCTGGACTTGACGTACGGCGGCATTGTTTTGACGCCTTGGGACGTCGACGTGGGCGACGACACAGCCGAATTGAGCGACGTGGTCATCAACGAATTTTCGAGAAATTTCTTCCTCAAGCTAGCCGCTCTATTAAGGCTCGGTTCCCTCGGACTGCGATCAGCATTATCTTTCTGCTTGCGTCTGGGCAGCGTGGCATACGTGTCGAAAATACTCGTGCTTCTCGGATCGCTTAAACTATACGGTAACGACGGCTTCTTGGCGCTCCATTTGGCGGACACTTCGTCGGCTAGGGCCGGCGAGCACATCCTCGAGGTTCTGGTACCGGAACACGAACGCAACGTACGTCGTCCGTCGGTCGGACTAGGACTATCGCAAGGCGCGCATTTCGCCTGCTGCCTACCGCAGGCAGCGCCGCGAAAGCTCGTAGCGGCGGATGTCTCAAACGAGGTCAACTTTTGGCGTCCGCTCGGCGGCGTCTGTCGGCAGCACTTGCCGTTGTAGACTTTCTGCAAATTGATGCAATTCGGCCGCTGGCCTTTTTTGGCCGCATCATCGACGGACGAGCTCTCGCTACCATTTTCGCTAGCGCCGTCGTACGACATCAACGAACCGTTCGATTCGCCGCCCGGTGTCAGCTGCCTGACGAGCTCCGGCGGCGTGTCCGTCGTCAGGTACGGAGATTGCGTGCACGAGCTCACCGTCGAGTAACTATCGGTCTCCGGATCGAGATCACCGCAGCTGCGATGCCGATAACGCGACTTGGTGGTCATCTCGACACCGGAGTCGCTTCCGTCTTGAGTGGCGTTCTCCTTGCAAGGACTTTCGCGACATTCTTCCAGCGGCGCTGTTTCCTCCGACGAGATCGGTTCCGTTTTGGTCATCGAAACGTCCGCGCCCTCTGCACCTGCCAACACAATCACAACTTCGGTGAGAAAATTTTTCGATTAATCTCCTCGAACTTAAAAGTTTAACTAGTCTATCCATCAACTAGGCAGATCCCTCGACGACCTCTCAGTCTATCCAACCCAATCCCGGGAAATTCGTTCAGCCGAGCATCGCGACAATACTCTGGGAACATTCCACCTCAACGAGGCAATTCGTAACGGTCACGGTTCGCTGTGACCCCTCCATTCTTTTCGAAACCCCCGACAAGAAAACGGTATCCGCGCCATTGGAACTAGGTCGTTACACTTTTGCAGCGCCAACGCGCACACGTACACGTCTCAACCTCTACCGAACATTCTAGACGTATCCGAGGCGACCTTGAGAGTTTGGCCGCCGCTCAGCCGCTCAGGTACTGTGTGACATATCGCGTAATCGAGAAATCCTACAGTCAATAAACAGATCCGGCTCGTTGTCTAGGAAACACCCTAAAACCGTAGGGCGTCTCTGGCTCATTTCCTCTTCTTACGAGCTTTCCGGCATGATAGCCATTAAATAAGCGTCGCCACCCTGCTTCTCCTCCGTCGACCAAAATAGCGCCCGATAAATACGTACGTAGAAAATTGCAACGACCGTGTTGCGAATTTACGACTTGCAACTTGGATACTCACACGAGGAGGTCGAGATAAAGGGGGAAAAAAGGCGCAGTAGGTCGATCGTAAAAAGGGATTCCCTCACCCTATTTTCTCGATGAACTTTTCCGTATTGCGGGTCAGACCCCTTATGACATTTCGGATACTTGGCGCCAATATTTCATCGTATGTATTTTTTTGCCAAAAAATATAAAACACGTTTCACCGTCGGCGGGGTAAGTACGAGTAATTAGTACTTGTCCAGCTCTCCTCTGCTCGTATGCTCATCGGAATTATTCAAAAACTACGTCTTTTCAATTTTGGGCGAAATATTATCAAATTTAAAGAAAACATGAAGCAGTAAGAATTAAAGATACGTGTATATCGGGGTGTCCCAAAAATCTCAACTCATCCTAGAGAGAATTTGCATGTGATAATGGTATTGCACGCGAAGCTCAATTGTAATTTAATGTTGGCGACGATGTACGGAGTAGTCTCTACTGAGATGGAAGCAGACCTTTGGCACTCTAATTCCAGTAGAGAACAAAGTATACCAGTATGATCATTTTCAATTTAGCCTATTTGTTCGTTGGTTCCTTTCAAAGAAAATCACTCAGACCTTGGGGCCTCCTCAAAGAGAGTTTAGGTTAGGTTTGATTTGATTTATCTATAGAAAAATGACTCAAAAACTGGTGCCTTCTGAAGTTCAGTTTTGCCGGTAGGGCCGTGATAATTTCATTTGGCAGCACTGATTGCTTTCAATCAAAGACAGATTCTCGGTGGTGGTGAACCAAAATCGTTCACGACATCCTGTATACTACACGTGATGTCGTGATGTTTCCAGAAACGATCGATCGTAGTCTGCGATCAACAGAACATGAGAAATGAAGAAAATTCTTCTTTAAAAAAGAAACAATTATCCTTCATTTAACATCCTAGTCCAGATTTTTTCGTATTTTTCAACATAATATTCTGTGTATGCTCGAAAACGAGTAGATAAGATATTCCAGACGTTTGTCTCATAAAATAAACGCGATAATATCCGAAAAAAAATTCAATAAACACGAATACATAGTAAACACAAATAAACAAACGAAGATAAACGACGGAAACAGAGTAATCATCTCTGTTGATCATGCAAATATACCAAATCTTTCAAAATGATCGATAAACACCTGACGCGGATATTTTTAAATTCGACTAAACAAGTTGGCAACACTGCGTACTCTTGATCGAAAACAAACATTCAACAATTTCGCCAAAAGAAAAACTTTCCTGGTTTCGAAACGAGTTCAATATTTACATATGTACTTCGTAAGTCGAACTAATCATGTTATCGATATCAGGTAAGATAAACCAACACACCTCCAATAATACAGAATTTATCCAAAATGGCGATTCCAGACAATTTCATCGACTTGTCGATAAAACAAACCCCAACTTTATAGGGTGACTTGGAAAAAAAAAACTTCTGAAACAAAAACCATTGAGAATTAAATTAGGAACATTTTTTATACGAAGAATTTTTTCGTATTTCGTCAAATTTCGTCTCAATTTTATAATATATTGCAAGCATCGCAAATAAAGCTCTTCAGTTGGGGCGTCTTTGCGCAGTTCCGGGTGACTTGAGAGAAAACCTTCTGCGACCGAAGTTGTTGGGAATTAAATAAAGAGAATATTTCTCTAAATAAGCTTTTGTTTACTCCACCGTCGACTTCTAAAATTGGCACGAAACGCGATTTTGTTTAAAGCCTCTAATCCTCAATCTTCGATCGTTTTTACGTATTGATCAAAATGTATACAAAGCTTGTCAACCGGTTAATATCGTAAAATCCGTATTATTCATTACTCTCGATGTTTTTCACGAACCAGCCCTATCTCCGACGCTAGCTGAATCCTCGGGTCACATTGAAAAATTAACTCCGTATTTAAAACTTCATACGTGCATACATCGTTATACGCGATCGTAAAAAAATACATAATTAGCCGGTATACACGCGTCTCGCGATGGCAATTACTATTCCACCTTCAACGTAGCGGCCGCGTTTCTAATACGTATAATTTTAAAATTAAAACAAGTTGTAATTTTCAAATATGATTTTAATTTCCATCACAATACACGGCAGCCGCTCGTATCCGGTGCTTTACAAGCTCCAAACCTTGGAGGACAAGAGTATTGATTCGAAATACACCAATGCATCTACATGCATTAAGGAAGTACGTGAAAAAAAAACTTGGAAACGAATCAAACTTGCATTTCGCATAACAGTACATAACCGAAATGATAAAAGAAGTGAAACCGAAATTGATAGAATATTTGGCGGCGTTGGCTCGAGTGAAAGTAATATATTAATTGTTATTTTATTGCGTGTAAACAATGGGAAAAAAGCACGACTAAATTCCGCGCATTACACCTCCATCGGTGAATTTTTCCTCGTAATGGTACCGTACCACGAGGAAAATTTTCGAATAGTACATACTGGCACAACGATCCAATCTTATCGTTCTCGTCGATCGTACCGACGTCGTTAATAACAATGCATTTAAATATGGCGAAATTGTTTGGCATTGCAGCTGCATTTATCGAATACTTGGGTTACCTTTTAAACAATACTTCGCGATGCATAAAAATAGCTCATTTTGCGATAGAATGGCACAAAAGTCTGCTTTCACCGATAGCGACCGAATTGTATAATATTTTACATAACTCTTTTCATATTGGCTTATTTATCGTAAAATTCTAATCGAATTCACGAGAAAGCTATGATTCACGGGATTTTCATTCATGTCAAGGTATCGATCGTGTTCCATCTTCGTTGTCGAGTGTCGACATGAAAAAAATCATTGAACTTCTCCTATCGGTGGTAATCGCGATTACGTAATTAAATTCAAATCGCGTTCGGCCACGAACGTTTGCTACTTGAATTCGACAATACACCAAGTCCGGAAGATACCGAGAAAAAAAAACCGGCGACGGAAATTGACCAAATATCCGTTTATCGTACTCGTGGTTTTATCGTCTGCGAAAATTTTTCAACGACGAACCAAATTGGGTTACCGCAGTGATGTTTAAATTTCCATAAAATGCTCGTTTTGTGAAAACATGGCCGAAAAACACGTGTTGTTCGTTCAACGTATCTCCGAGACGTCGTATAAGCCGAAAAGGGGTCCGACAGAAGGGTCGCTGTTACCCTATGTAATAACAAAATAAATATTGCATTTCACACGCATTACGTCTTTTTTTCATTATTTCGTAGCAATATAGCAATACTCACATGATATCGGTACGAGTTTCGAAATTCGTACGCTTTAATTGAGATTACATAATGTGACACTTTTTTTCCTTCATATCTATACGAGGACGAGATACAAACAGTATCAATTTTCTGGTGATATGCGGATACGAATATTTTACTGAACAGGTTTTTATCATATTTCCGTTTTATCGTCGTATAATATCGTGATAAAAAAATCGACGACGAGGTACTAAATATCTCGAGTACACAGGTGTGAATTAATTTCAAAGTCAAACCTAGAAAGTAAATATTTAAATTTCGGATACGTTAATAGCGCAAGTAGACGTCATTGATAAGAAAATTCACGATGTAGATTTCCGTACGTTAATCTTAAACGAGCAAATAAATTTACCGATTACGTTGTTTGAAATTTAACGCTTAAATAATTATAACCAGTTCGAAAAAAACCGTTGGGAAAATAATTTTGCAAAAATGACGTAACGCGATGACGAAGAAGAAAGTGCATAGAGCAAATTACTTTTCGTAGACCAAGTCAAGGTCGCGTTTTTGAGTAGGTCAAGCGTCAAGCTCAAGGTACTCTACCTACAAAAAATCCAAATAAAAAGCCAAATTTCCAAGCTCTTGCAAGTTTCAAATTGCAATCTTGCGATACATGTCGAAAACGAACATTACCCGAAAAATGGAATGGGTTTGAATCTTGATTCTTTTGATAGAATTGATTGCGTTTTCATGATACCGATATTTCTCACAATTTCGTATTCAATCGAATACTTTTAAATAATGTTGTAAAAAAAATTCCGTAAAAACTCGAAATATCTTCATAGTGTCTAGATAAGAGCGCAAAACAACGTACACCAGCTCCAACCAAATTCAAAAAACCCTTATAAGAATACTCTGTAAACGTAATAAGACCAAAAGGGTCGAATGATAAGCTGAAATAGGTGTTTCAGCAACAGCTGCACCTTCTTTGTTCATCTAAGAAACTTCAGCTATGTTCACAGTAAACCGCATGAGTTCAACTCAAGAATATTCGACGTGACTATTAGAAATACTGATCATTGAATTAATAATACTCTTTATATACATACTGTAAAACGTGATTTTCGAATCTTTTAAATCATGGCACAACAGCTATTCCCGGAAATTGAATAAAACGCGTAATACACAATCACACAAACACAATTCAAAAACACCGGCAACTATAACACAAAAGGCACAACACAGACGAATAAATTTCACAACATTAATATATTCGTTATTCACAGTATAACTATACTACAATTACGGAGTAAAATATACTTAATATGAAAAAACAACGTGAAATCTAAACACAAACACATAACATAGCGCGAGTTCGAAGATAGAAGCCGTTCACCGGTTCACGTTAACAAGTCCGTGTAGCTAGCGAACTAACAACAAACGACAAACGAACCGAGAAGAGAAATAACCGTTTACTGCTTTATTCATAACATAAGTCCCCTCCATGAAACGATAACTACAAGATACCCCGTATAACATGTGCACCGAGAAATAGTTCATCTTGAAAACTTAGCATTTGATTTTTTGCGAAGTTCAACAGTAAGACTGAAATAATACTAAAAATGAAGTTTCGTCGATGATGAATACACAATGCAAGGGAAATGACTATTACGCAACTAGTAACCACTTGATAACGAGTAGTGTTTAATTCTGTATAATTAGATAACGATACGATGTTAATTTTATCACATATCGTATTAAAAACCACTATTTTTATTGAAAATACTTTCTTACCACAGAATAATACCAATTTTCGTTGAAAAGGTCATCTAACCGTAATTATTCATCGCATTCTCACATTTTCGACAGCCTGAGAGAAAATACACTTATTAAACGCACGTGAGTTGAAATTCTCAAAAATAGAAACATGTTAGATACAAGACATTTTTACGTTTTGTATTCGATATAATTTTCTAGATATCAAACATACCATTAAATCATCAAGTGTTACAAATATTTCAAACGTAAACACGACAGCAGATTCTTGGCGTTGGTTCAACATCGTGATAATGGGCCTTTTTTTCTCTTTGCATCATTATCTAGGCAAATAATTTTTATACAAATGAATACGTCGGAAAATAAAATAAATGAAGACTTGTTTTATGACACTAAAAGACGGATACTTGGCCAAAAAATTACACGTCTCTAGTGTTTTCAAAATATCGTTCGGTTCATTAATTCCACTTACTTTTCAATGAATCCGGCTACATTTGACCGATAGCCTAATTTTATCTAAATTAAAAAGATAATTCATCTGTTTTTACTTCAAAATTAGTAGAAATTAAACCTGCATTAAGTTCATAATGTCGTTACTTCATGAAAACTCCACGAGGTAGCGTTAAAACATGATTCAACGAGAAATGTCTAAACATTAAGTTAAGAGGAACTTATTACTTCGTAACTTGTTGCTTCCTGCTTTTGAATTCCAGTTTCTTTTCCAACGTTGTCTTGATCCATATTATCGATTCACATTTCTACAAGATGCTTAATACGAAGCAAACGCATCAATTGAAAATCAACTGAAGCTAAACTAAAACAATACTAGATCATCGTACAATAAACACGATGTACGCGTAATGTCTCCTCAACTTACTGATTAGAAAACAACAATCAGAATAATTCAAAAAATCATAAAATAAAAACAACGAATTTAATAAAAATTCATATAATTCACAAGTCAAATAAATAGCGGAATCACGATTAATTCGTTCGACATTCAAGTATTCAACACGCAGACAGACACGTAACGACACCAAAATTCAATAAAAACGTTACATAAAAATACACCTACGTAAAAAAAACATTTCAGTCAAGAACAAATAAAATCTTCGGACTCCGACTTCTCGATACCCGTATCAATGATTCAAGAACGAATACGGCTCAATGACAATCCGTTCTTCGATAAACTCGAAAGCATTCTTTACATCGGGTTCGTCGAGGAGATACGGTAGATAACAAACATCAACCGGAGAGACAAATTGTTTGTTATTTATGACATATTTGTAAGCGTCACTATCGAGAAGAATGAGCAGACTCTCGATGCTCTCCTTATTCGAGTTGAGGATAATCTTGCGATATACAGACGCGCAATATTCATCATTCGAGAAAATTCGCAATCCTTTTATCTTATTTATTTTAGCGATTCTCACCGCAGTAGCAATGGCAATTTGATGGGATCTCTGAAGCGACGCATTAGGCACCCAATTTCTACTGAAAAATACATAAACTTCGTTCCACTCAGGTGTTCGAGGCCAACAAATAGCGATCCTGTATACGGCGTTTTTCTCATTGGGGTTAGGTTTTGCGCCATATTCAGTGACCACATAAACCGGTGTCCATCCGCCTGCGGGAGTTTCGTCACTTTCCGAGTCAGGACCAAGTTGCTTAGAAGACGAAGGTAGATGTTTTTCGAGGTTTTGATCACTTCTCTGGTCCATTTTGTTGCAAATCTGTGTATCAGAAATATAATATCTTACTAGTTTGCGATTCGGATACCAAAATACTTTAAATATATGAAAATTACTTACCGAATTCTGTAACGAAATTCTCGAAACTTGCACGCAATAACGTAGTCCTATATGTTATACTAAATACAACCTTCAATCACCAGGACACGCTCTAAAGTGAAATACGCACTGATCAAAATGTACGAAAATAATCAAAATGAAATGACATGGGATTACCCAAAGGACGAGTGACGTAAGCATCGAAAAGGCTACTATACGTATATTCAGCATGTATAAACATGTTTCTTTTCAACCACTCACACATAATTTCCTGGTTGTTCTGATTTCGTACATGCACAATTTTTAATTTCCCACCGAAATATAGATTTGCTTTCTTATTTTATCATGAATATTTTCGACTTTTACAAAAGTAATCAATTTTCTAGTCAATACTCTGTGTAAACTTATCATATCGCTAAGATTATCTTCAATAAACCAGAAGAATTTTGGTAAAAGGCGTTCATTCATGTCATACTAGTAAAATATCCAACTAATTTAAAATAGCGAAATAATTTTTCAAAAAAGCAATGATTCTACAAAACATACGAAAATATATTTTTTTACGTATTTTAACAGTGATCAGTAGGTAACGTACGAAATCTTGAGAAGAATTTCGACCACCTTAAATTCACATTAACAAAACTAGAAAAAATATTAAATCAACATGCAAAACTTAAACATAAAAACATCGTCTTCTTCGTAAAAACAATTAAATAAAGTAACAAAATAACGTTTCAATTATCCATGACACGTTTATCAATGAGCCTCTCGAGCTTTCTCATTTCCGAAACATCGGCAACATCCGGAACGTACTCGAAGAACAGAGGATAAACACATTCGAAATTTTTGACGATGTAACGAAACGTACGAATATCCACACCTTCGAATTTCTGATCATTGGGTACTTTTTTGATACCGTGGTAAATGACGCAGTTAAAAATACGAGTCGTGCATTCATGATTGGACATGATTTTCAAATGAGACAGTTTGTTATCTTTAGCGATTTGAATTAATTTCGCGATCGCCAGTAAGTGGAAATTATCGTACGTTATGTTGGACAAACGCTGATTAAAAATCACATTGAGTTCGGTTTTTTTGGACCAATATATGCCATTGTAGGCCATCGAAGCTCCACCGAAAACCTCGATGAGTTCTTTACTCATTACGTAGACATTTTGCCATTCGGCAGATGCATTAGCACCGGTGGAAAATTTCTCTTTTAAGGGGCCGAGGAATTCGTCATCTGGTTCCACTTCGTCGTCATCTTCGTCACTAGAATCGTCTTTATTGAAGAAATCTTCGGGGATCGCCATCGACGTTAGCATATTCTTAAAAGCACGATCGACGCGACTGGATCCGCTTTCGTTCGAATTCGTCTAAATTAACGCAATTTGTTAGTTATAACGAAAAATTAAAAGCTCATGTTCTTACTTTGCTCGAGCCTGCGTTATCAGCAACGCGAAACTTCAAGTCTTCAGGATTGGTTATAAAATAACTGATATTCATCTTGTCTTCGTAGTGCCATCGGAAAGCTCCAACTCCGTAATGAAAATGACCCTTCACGCTGCTCATAAATTCGCCACCAAGGACCACGTCGGAGGTTAAAGAACGCGCTATGTTAAATTTTATGGTAATCGATTGTTTCTCGATCATAGCGTTCACGTGGATTTCCTTGGATATTTTCCGAATACCACCGCAAACATCGTATATTTTGTCATCTTTGCTCGTTTCTTTGGTGATTAGTATGGGTAGAGTTATACGACGTAATCTTTCGTACATATCTTGAGACATCAGAGATGACCAACAACCAGTTGAAACCACGGCCACCGTCTTGATCGAGCCGAATTCCACCCAAATACACGTCGGCATATTGAGTTTAGTGAAGTCAAAAACATCTTCGTTAGAGGCCATTTTGTTAATGAAACCTATACCAATCGTAATTTGATATGGAACACGATAAGTATGGTAACAACAAGTTGACGCAATGCGCTTCGATTGAAAATTCGTATTTACTTACCGAAACATGAAATGGCAAGGGGTATCTTCAATATATGCCGATCGAATAATAAATTACTCACTTATAACATAACTTTAAGTAACATGATAAGACTGTAATAACAACGCAACTAATCACGAAATTACCAGAAGAAACAAGATATAAGAATAAAGGGAGAGGTGAATAAACTTCAAACGAATTTAAAACACGCTTTTTCTATTGAACATTCTCTAGAATTCAGCATGGTGCATTGTCAACTTCAATCATTTTAGTTTCGTCCAATGAGGACGAGAGTTTTCAACTTTTGAATTGAAAAATATCAGTGTTGCCAATTAGTAAACATGACTAAGGCCCATGACACACGAGCAGTATTTTACTGCTTACTGCCGCAGTATGAAAAGTATTGATACCAATGAGAACGGTCACACGGAAAAATCGCAGTAAAAATTGGCAGTACCAAAACTTACTGCCGACTTTGATACTGCCGCAGTATACTGCCATTTGAAATACCTTATCTTATATCGGAGTGGACACTCGAGCAGTAAAATACCGCGCGTTTTGCGTTCACAACTGCTCGGAAAAATCGAACTCGCGGTATTTTACTGCGGCAGTAAGCAGTAAAATACTGCTCGTGTGGCAGTTCCAAAATTTGCAGTAAAATACTGCTCGTATGTCATAGGCCTTATACTTTCCGTAAAGGTTCGTGGAGCTATTCTTGAGTAATTCTAATGTGAGTGTGACGTATTTTCGATTTGTTTCAATATAATAATCACAATCAAGAAGAAATTTCCTGCCAACTTTAGATATTTTTAACATACTACTCATCAATTATCACAACATGAATTAGCGGATCAAATGCGTGAAATTGAAATAACCAACTCGACGATAACACTTATTGATGTCTCACGAATACGAGCCACTACGGACCGTCGAAATATTGTTACGTAACGATCAATTTTTTAAATTACTTTACTCAACACAAAAAAAAATTGCTCTGTGTCTAGATACAAAACATTTGAAACGAAAAGAAAATACTCACCAAATAATGCAAATGAAACATCCTTTTAAAATCGAGGTTCTTCATGGTCAGGATCAGGTATATTAGATACGATTAATATGAAATCACTTTCACGACATGAAATAGCTATTGAATATCATAAATCTACAAATTAATTACACAAGACGCAAGGAATTTCGTTCATAAGTAAAATCACGTCGCGGAATCACTAGCATCAAACAATTCCGACATAATTACTACGTCATCACCATAGATCAGTGTTTCCAGAAACATGATTTTAAAAACTACTTTGATGAATAATGAACTTATTTCTTCGATACCCAAAAGTAATTATGATTAAATGATGAAAAAATAAATCCTTATTCATCTTTTAAAGTTTTAATCAATGTACATTTAAATCAAATTCTAACATGATTCGACGTAAATCTATCTCAAATCTCCAGACCAAGATTAAAACCGAATTTCTCAACAACTTTATGTTTATAATTAACTTACTATCAAAAGCTTCACTACACAGATAACTAATTCAAACAACATTCCTTTCACCCCTTACTTCTCCCAATAATCGAATTCAGAAAAAACGTATATTTCAATTACAAAATCGTAAAACCATCTTCGTAACGAAACGAAGATAAACTGGATAAAAATTTAAAAAGTAATAAAATTAACAAAGAAATGAAATCAACAATTTGGTTAGTGATCTACAAGAATATTGCAAGCTTTGAACGAGGTAAAATTAGGCAGATAATTATTTTACAAATACCTATCGTCAACTACAATCGGAAAAGATACAAAAAACCTCAAACCAAATATTTCCATTCACATGTCATTTCTGAATTTAACCGGCATATGGATCATTTCAACTCCACGTTTTTAAATATCACTTCAACAAACCGTTAAAACTAACGTACAGTACAAAAAAAAGAGGAACATGGCTTACTTTCGCTAAGACAATAACGATCACATTCTAAGCTTAAATTAACAAATAATACTAAAAACAATTCAGAATGACCATTTCAAGTGTTGATTCTTTGGAATGGTTACAAACTTGGTTTCTCCGGTAATTAAAATACTAAACAATAATTGACGAGAAAAACAGAAAAAATGGCACAATGAAAACGTCAAAAACTACATAAACTCGTTAATCATTAAGGGTTACACAAGTGGAAAAACTTGCGAGTGCGACTTAAAAAATTAACTTCGGATGAAACGAAAAATTACAACTATCACAAATCGTAATAAACAAATCAATAAGAAATAAAAACCAACATAAAAAAATCACTTAAAAATAAACTCGTTCAGTCATTCGGCTTCACGCTTTTAACAAGAGGTCTGCGGGTAATAGAAATTCAACGCGGAAAGCGGTAGTTGCCAGTTATTAGCTTTGAGTTCGATAAGTTGCAACATTATTTTTTTCATCTCTGGTCCGTAGGTACTTTTGAGAAATACATCTTTAATTTTATCGTATAACTGTTTCAACATGTCGGGTAATTCAAGCTCCAAATCGCGACCAACCGATGTTAATGCTCGGAACAAACACTCGATCTGGAAAATTGACACTAATGAACGATTTTCAAGGCTGCGTGTTACGAATAATTTACCTCGGATAGTGAATGTTTTTCGTGTAGTGCCAATAGATCTTCGCAACATCGCGATATCAACATAAGCAACACCTGATTCGGGGGAGTCACCGGATCCGATTGAAATTTCAATTGTAATTTGCTTTGTTTCAGCTGTCACCAAAAAATAGGTTGAGTAAACAGAGTACACGATGAGTAGGAAAGGAGAGCAGAATGACAAGTGCAGAATTGGGGTTACCATTTCTTGAACAAATAAATTGTTGAAATTTTTCAACATTCCATTCGTTTCATCCTTCCCCTACCCATTGGATTTGAGTGAAATCAACGTGTTTCATAAAATACCCACTTCTGTATACATTTCCGTAAGAAACATTACGAACATGATGAACTGACTAGGGTTCTTCAACAAACGTGTTTGCTTCGTTTGATACAGCATTTGACAAGTATTCAAAAAAGAATCGAGAAATGTTCCGTTATCATCTTTCTAAAAAGCCAACACCGCATAGAATCACCTCATAAAATACAGGTTTGTAAAAAAACTATACCAACTTCCATAACGATGATCGAAAATTTGGCGACCGGATGGCAAAATTTCTTATCGCGAAGTACATGCTCAATAACATACCGCGCCAAAGTCATCTTTTTTTTATCAGTAATCGCATTTACGTCTGATAAACGAGTTAAAAACTAAATTTCGCCATGCAAAAATCTCGTAATAAGAAAAAATCTTACTTTCGATGGCCTGTTTCATAACGGCGTGCGATTCTTTCGGAAACAAGTGATATTCCGAAAATGAAACCGGTAGTCGAGAAAAAGCAGCCTCCATTTCCATGAATTTCAACGCATCGGCAGCTGTCAAACTTTTGGATCGTTTCAAACTACTTGACGATTTTTGTTCGAAGTTAGGAACAGATTTGCGTTCTTTGGTGGGTACTCGTTTATCCGGGCATATTTGCGTTTTGAATTGAACTCGTTGAGGATTAATCGTAACGCCAGCATCCTTAAATAAAATCATGCAAAAAATGACCAACTCGATCGATAACGGAAAACACATAACATACCATCATACTACCGCTGGACTTGGCTCGTTGTAAATTGAAATTAAACGTGCTACTAGAACCGTTTTGCTTAATGTTATCCACTTTGGGATTCTGACAAGATGGTTGCTTGAACGTAATACCGGATGAATTCGATTTAAGCGAATTGATTGTACTATGACTAATGTCATCTTGGGCATTGATATCTCTCATTAAGAAATTAGGAGGCGTGTAGCTACCGGCGCTGACATAGGAAGTGATATCGTAAATAACATCGAATAAAATCCAAATGATACGAATACGACGAGCTCACCTTTTCGAATTCATAACGAATTCTTTCGCGTGAACGTTCAATTTTTTACCATTTCCCATCGGCGCTTCCGATCTAATATCTGAGAACAAAAATATCGTACTTCAGCTATGAAACTTCCGTAGTATGTTAAATTTAAAAATCTATCGCCTTACTCGGTGGTCGATAAATCTCCATAGGGGCGTGTTTCGTTCGGCTAGCCATCGCAGGAAACAAATTACCGCAACTCAGTCTCTACAAGAAAAACAGTCAGATAAGATACAGTGAAGGAAAAATATTGCTCAATTAAAATCAAATAGCCACTGGTTACGAGCGCCGAAGTTGTTAGTTAATTTATGATTTTTAAGGCGAAACATTACTCTCAGTGGCTTACTTGCGAATAGACTGGAAGTAGAATATGGTGATGCGGATTAATTCGAATAGCGGGTAAACTATGTTGTCTACTTAGACCATAATTGAATTTATTACCACAGTGTTTATTCGCGTTGTATGGAGAATTATTTTTATTGTTTCCGACAGACATTACTTTAACTAAAAAAATAACCTCAGGCGTGATAAAAATCCAGCAATGAGGTTTATTAAACGTACCTTCTTAATAGTAAGTCGAAGTCAAGTCGTGTCGTTGTCGTTCGATTCGTTCTTTATGCCATCTGCGAAAACAAGTGAAATTACTTTATTGCGATTACGTACAGCGAAATTATCTCCAAGTATCAATATTTACTAAAAGTACGTACCGAAAATTCGAAAATGTTCACTTAAACGTGCGAAACGCATTAACACATTGTAGCTACACGGAGCACACGTTCAACCCACATTCCTTTCTAAATAATTATGATCCAACGCGTTGAAACTGTTCCAACTTTCGACTGCATATGTACCGCGTACCGCACGTCATACGGATGCGGGCTGATCTGCAATCTCTAATTAAAACGAACGAAAAACGGACGAACTCTTTCACATATAATCTTGTCGAAATCATTCGCTCTCTCACTAATTTAAACACACTGGCAGCCATGATAACGGACTTGAGCGGTAAATTGAAATTAACCAATCTCTTTACGTGAAATTCTATTGCTAATCGCTTATTGGCTTAAATTAACCAATGAAAAACCAGTGTTTCAAATGTGCCAATTGAATCGTCGGATTTCATATCTATTCATGTGATACTGTTATCAATGCGCCATAATTATTTTTAAACTCGTAGACTTGTTTTTTTTTTGAATAAGTAGCGCACTGAAACTGCATTAAATGCAATTATATCATTGAAAATAAATGAAGTTCTATTTCGACGCAAGCCTTATTTCACGTGCATAAGTTACTTCTCGTTGGACTTATCTTTTAACCCAAAAATTGCTTTCTCAAGTTTCAGCCATTTCATAAACATAATAATTCAAAAACTTTTAATATCACCGTCGAAATAACATTAAAGATAATGTCAGTGTCAGGAAAAATATGCATTAAAATTCAAGAAACCTGAATCGATCCAAACCTCACATTTTCTGAGCACTACTTTTAACTACTTAGCACTTTTCACGTCGATAAAACTTCAAACAAATAAAACCCACGTAATAAACAGATGAAATAAAATATTTATCAACTAAACTTACAAACATATTAAAAAATTGATTACTCAATACAGCCATTAAAAAAATAAAATTCGTTGCGTATAAAATTCGATCATCTAATAAGACACGATGACACGAAAGTTGAACTTATGTGACTTAAAATTATCCGTATTTGCATGGTAAATCCAATGGTAGGTAGGTACTTTAATTACTCCGCCACGACGAAGTATTAAGTATTCACGAATGATATTCCGATCTCCGAGCGCTAATTTTGATTCGATTCTTACAAAATACACCGTACAAAAAAATGAAATGATAAAAACGAACGAAAAAACATCGCATCTACGAACATACATTCACAGACACGCGTACTGAAAAGCTACAAAAATCTGTACTACAGCGAGGTCAATACCCGAAATGAGAATCGTAATTAAGGTAAAGTTAAGCGCGTCTTATCGACTAAAAAAAAATGAAATTACTTCCGAATTTGATTTCTTTTTTCAATGTTTACGCATAAGCACTCATCTATGTGCCGTTGTAATCTCATCGGCTTGAGGTATTAATTACCTATAATAAGAGTATTTAAACTAATACTTCATCTAAATAATTAAACTATACAAAAATTAGTACACGATACGGGAACAAATCAAACCGTACAAAATCATCATACGTAAAATCGTATTGCACTACATATATTAATGAAACGAATGACTGCAAAAAACAATTATCATTAGTCGTCTTAATTTGCGTCTAAACAGTAAACCGAGGTGCAACCGTTTATCAAAATTTTCGCTCGAGCGAGCTCGTTAACGTCGTTTCCTGTATAATCATCATATTGTATATAAAAATATTTCACGAATCAAACAAAATAACTTCGTATTGTGTTGTCAGGAAATGAATTAATTTTACTATAATAAAATCACGTAAATTTCAGTCGCATAAGCGAACGGGAAAAACAACGCTGCAGTTTACTTTTTAGACGCTAGTATTTACTACAAAATTGTAATCGCTTTTGTGATGCGTTATCTCGTTCAAATATATCAAGAAAGTAACGCACAACTCGTTTTGTAAAGCATTATAAAACCAATACTGTAAATACATCGCAACAATGCGACCATATTTAACACGAAACAGTGAGATTTATTCGGCGACGGAATTTAATTCGTCGCCGTCCTTACATCATCTAGACGGCGCGTGGCTTATCACCGATCGTGAACTTAAAGCTGAAAATCCACTTTGAGCAGATTGTAAACTAGTCATCGAACCCCTGTAATGACAACATCGTTAACGCTCCTTCCATTTTATTGCTTCATTTCTTTATAAAACCCACCTATAATCAGCCGAATGCAGCATTTCGTAGAAATACATAACTTGAGCTTTATGGGACGAACTTGACCTAGGACAATCTCCACTACCGTCATGAGACAATTGACTAACCACATGAGCGTATTTCCATTGCAATATATAAACCGCTACGGATTGCGTAACGTGCGAACCCTGGACACTTTCTCCGTCATGGCAAACAATACCGTTTTCAACCTTTTCGTAATCGTCACCCTCTTTCCAATTCTTGTCTATAATTGATTTCTGCTCCGAACCTGTATCCAAACCGAAGTTAATTAATGTCGCCACATCGAAAGGAAAAAAAACTCCGATAAACACCTGGAGACGACGCCGGTCCATCTTTCATATCGATTTCTTTATTTATTTTATACACCGTGAACACCACGTCTTGTCGCATTACGTCAAAATCCCACGTTATAACCGTACCCACGTCTCTGATTCTGATAACTACTTCGAATACCTGAATTTAAAATTATAACGTTTTACTTCCCTCGCATGAAAACCTACGCCAACCGGTCGATAACGTACTTGTCCTCGATGCAACGTAAACGAGCTATATATGCTGTTCTCGCCCATTATTACTCCTTCTTTTTCTAATTCCGATTCCGGTAAATAAAGCGATTTCGGGATGTGTTCTCCTTCTCTTATTTTCGTCTAAAAAATAAATCGCTACGTTACACGTCCTGTTCAAAAATAAATTTCGTAGGTATCCAAATACCTCGCAAGGTCCACCCAGGAAATCTGGCACAATAGACGGATCAATGTAGTCACCTAATCCGCCTTCCTCTTGGTAATCGTTTCCACCGTAGAGTAAAAATTTCGTACGGGTTCGTTCGTCTACGATTATAATACAAATTTAGTATTTAAACGTAGTCCAATAATTTCGCGTCTGTTTTACCTATAAAAGTACTAATAATCGTCCATAATATAGGAAACACTCTAGGCGCTCTGACAATCAACACACGTCCCAATGTCTCCGGATAATTAGCTTCGGCGATTTCTATGATATGCAGTAACGCCTACGAAAATATCATAAACACATATTCACGAACTCCTTTTCTAGGTGATTTCATCTAACATACCCTGATTCCGGGTCTCCAGTAATGCCTCATATTTAATCCTTCCAAATCGATCAGTAAACTCCATGTGGTAACCGGTTGGCCAGAGACTCTAGTTGCTTCTTCAGTCAACTTCAAGCCTTCTTCGCAAACGTGCATTGCCTTAGGAAAACAAACACGTTAATATTTGGTCTAGAAATACGCTACCGAACTCGTAACGTGGAAACTCATAGCACACGAATATTCCAGAAATTTCCCTTATCTACTTTAAATATAATTTTTCCGAGTGAATGAAAAAAATCGCGCATCGTGCACGATCAATGTCCTTGCGTGTCTTACGGTTTGTATTTTAACCTATAAAAAATTCCTCGTTCTGTGGAATTCTTATCTTGAACGAAAAAAAATTCGGAAATAAATTTCACGAAGTACAGTTCAAAGTCGTAGTTATTTTCCTAGCCGAATTTTTTAATACGAAATAAATTTTTAATCATTTTTTCCTTTTTCGCCACATCAAACAAATGATAAAAATTTTGACGGCGATTCGCGAAACCTAATTTTTTGTCGATATATGTTTACAACGGGTCAAAGGTGATATGTCGGATGTCGGCGATGCAATCTTTGATCGTATCACATGCATGTTTGTAATCATCGTGTTTAAATTTCCGTTAGTACTATGTTTCCGATATTTTTTCCTTCATTTCGTTGGTTTCGTATTTCCTCATTGAGAAGACGACTACTTACCAACTTCAATAAACCATTTTCTCCGACAGATTTTAATAAACCTTTGACGTCAGTTTGGCCAAGTCGTAAGATATACAATGGTCGAGAATCTGTAACAAGAAATACGCTTCGATTATAATTTTCGTTTATCGAAAACGATCGCGAAGACGAATTCGTCGAACCTTTGTCATAATGATGCCATCCGCCGGGAAAATACTCCGTAATTACTTGCGGCATTTGGTAATCGGATAAGATTTGATCGACGTTATGCTTCTTACGCCATATCAACGAATGCGACAACAGATCCTTGGCTTTTTCTAAATTAAAATCGCGAGCTCGCAAGAATCGCAGTAAAGTCGAATCGCTTGGTAACTGTAACAAAGTCGTATCACGAATACGTTAAATTACGTAAAAATATAATCAACTCTTTGGACATACGCAATACACATACAGTATGTTTGAGAAGTATAACAGTAAATTCTTGCGGAAAAAAACGTATAAAATGAAAAATTTTGGGAACCCTTTTCCACCTTTTGGCCTCGATGACTAATTGAGTGAGCTTCGGTGCATGAAAACATTCGCAGACGAGACAGGGAGCGGATAAATTTACCGAACAAAATTGACCTTGGTTGATGCTTATATAGCGCCGCGAAATATATCCCAATCGAGTTGTATTATACCGGACACTTCGCCGAGACATAAGTTGAGGATTATAAAATGCAATTATTTTGAATTTTCACTTAGTAAAAATAAATCAAAAATTGGAAAATTTTCGAACACCCTACGAACCTCGACAACAATATAATTTACTCGATCTATTAATATGTAAACATTTCTTAGTAAAGCAACGCCGTTCATTTACATTTAGCTACCGTAATACGAGTTACAATTAATTCATTATGATAATTTCTTATCTTGACGTTTTTATCGCAAACTTTTTATTCTTTTCAAAGCGTAACATAAAATGGGCAAAATGAAGAATAAAAATAACATCGTACCTTTCCTTTATGAGAATGAGCGAATGATTTTTTCAATTGAACTAATTTTGATTCTTGTAACGGAGTCAGATCTCCTAGATAACGTTGAATGTAATCAGCCTCTAAAGTGAATTGATTATCTGCAACGCAGAGTTTATCTATGAACTAGATGACGTCATTACAAGACAAATACCGTTTAGAATTCCATTTCCATGATGAATATTCCCGATAACACCACTTTCGATCGGTTATCGAACGCTTGTAAAATTTCGTAGATATATGTATCTTACCGCAAGTACCCGTCGGAGAGATGCTGCCTTGTCTTTTTAATCTACAACTATCGTTTAATTTGGCTGATAAATCGTTAGTTATTTCGTTTATCAACGTTGTACTTCCCCCATTGGCTACTTTGGTTCTGAAACAAGAGTGAAACATTCAAGGTTTCCGTTAAGTAGGTTGCGAGAGTTCTCGAGAATATTACTTTTCATCAGATCCTTCTTCTTCTTTTACAGGCGGTGTCCAAGGAGGAATATACGCGATACCTTCGTTTTTCAATTCCTTGATAAAATGCTCGATCACTTCTTTACCCGTAGCTACGTTTTGAGAATACTGTTTCATTGCCAACTTCTCGATGGTGCTTTCGAAACCGAAAAACGAGTGTATTTCTAAAGAAGCTGCTTGTTCGTAACAAGTCCATTCGCTATTTTCGGCGTGTACCTGTATAATGGAAATTAGAAGCGACATTTCGAATCGTTACATGTTCAAAATGACTTACGTAATAACGACATTTCTCCATTAATGTAATACGACTCGTGAAACTTTCGTTTTTTACTTCAATATCTAAAGTACGATTCTTCAAATTGAGATCATTTTTCTGATGAAATAGCACGTAATCTACGCCAACGAGCTATAAATCAAGTGAAACTTTCATCAGACAAACAAAACAAAGGAAATGAATCATATGTTTGTAGAGTTTTACCTTTTTTAAGAGATACGGCGCGTCGACATGTATTTGACATCGTCTTTCGGTTATCTTTTGACTTCCGTCGGGGTTTTGCCACTCGGATAAGATTTCCGATCCGATAAATACCGGTATAAGCGGACATGTAGGAAATCTTCTTTCATAAGCCTGATAAAAAAATGAACGACTTATGAATTCGTTGGTGTAAAGGCGACATACGTATATCAAAGGGTAGTAAAGTGGAAGTCTGAAGATAACTATGTATAGATTAGAAATTCAGATACTTACGGCCATAACCAATTCGAACGGGTATTTGTACACGCGAACGGGAGATTCATACTGAAGTACCATAACTGTGAAATTCGCTCAAAAATTAAATCGTTAAATTAAAAAGACACTAAATCAATTGCACCATAACGCGTTCAATTTTACGTCATAATAACGCTTTCGATGGCAACAATAAAACAACAAAAATCTAATTAACAATTTAAACGTTTCGTTTGTAACATTTCATCAACGCTATCACTGCTCGCAGGTTCGTGAAAGAGCTTTCAATTTCATTCACATTCAGTCCGTAAGCTTTTCACCAACATAAGCCAAAGCTTGATGCGACGCGCGTCGATTTTTTTAGTTGGCACTTTCGACACCAGGGGCGTTTTTATCAATAATCTAAATACAGAAAAATTTAATAATACATAATTATTATTTTTTTAAATTGACGAAGAACCAATAGTAGTAATAACGATTTCTGAAATTCATGTAAATTTTAGAAGCGACGGTGACCTGATAGATGAACGAAATTAAAGAAAAACAAGCGCGAAATATCAAGTAACTCAGGAACGTCGGAACATTCACATATCCTTAAGCTCTTAAATTTTCTTATGAAGACAAAGCTTGCTTCGATATAACCTAATCAGGATCAAATTACGTTTCAATAATGCCCTATCACACTTAAACCCAAATCTATCCCTATTAGGTGCATGCAGTATATTTTTTACCAACAGAATCAACTCTGAAATAAAAGAAAACACACGGAAAAATTCTCGTAATCTTTAAAGCAGGCGATAAGAATCCTGAGTAAAATATATTTCAAAGGAACACAATAAGGAGAATATTTAAACATTAAAGTACATCAATATAAACAACTAATTATATAGAAAATGTCCAGATTCTCATATATCATTTCCAAACAGGTCCGATAATCCTTCATCTTGTTGCAGGCAATATAAAAATTTTTTATATGGCGGATTTATACTTAATAAGGAATACGATTCCGCATCTGTAACACAAGTAAAACAACTTAAAACATCGAAATTCATTCCAAGGTTAAAATTACTCGATAATCGGATTCAAAGATTATTAAGAATTTTAACATTTGTTTAGATGCATGAGAAAATAAAATTTGTTGGCAAAATGACTCGACGATACATAAAATTAACCAGTAAAACTTCAAAAAATAATCCGTATATACATAATAAATGTAGAAATTTCCTATCGCTTCAAAAAAACAAGTACTAAAGCAAAAGCAATCAAGTTTTTATGTAATCTAATAGGTAAGACAGGTAAAAAAAGTGAAACGAGAGTTCAATTCATCTAAATGTAGCAGAAGGTTGATATGAAACCGGTTCCTAACGTCCTAATCAACAAAGGCCTACTAAACCGAAACTAAATAAAAGTACGAAGTTACAATCCCACAATGTCAGAACACCTGTCAACCAATATTTTTTCACGAATCGAATGATTTTCGTTTCAGGGTTCCGAATTTCGTTTAATTAAACAAAGTACAAAATAAGTGAATGCAATAATTGAAGAAATTTACTTGATTTGTTTTTGCTAATTTCCACACTTTCTGTTTTAACTTTACAGTCAAGTTCTTCTTTGATGTCACAGTCGTATTCTTTCACCGGTTTATTATCGTTTTGTTCCTTCAAGTCACAGCCTCGATCGCAGTTCTTTTCCTATAAATTCGGGAAATAATTACGATATCGAATACTCTAAAAAGAAAACAAATTACCTCGTTATCTGCTAATTTTCTTTTAATCTTCGATTGATTTAATTGAACTTGCGATAATTTACTTTTACTTTGGTTATCATCTTCGTTTAAATCATCTATCAACCATAAATGAATAGGTTGGCCAGTTGTGGACTTCAAATGAGCGGTAAAATTCACATGTCCGTCCTGCGAATAATTGTTATAAACGTTATAAATACAAGTAATAATCGAATACATATTTAAAATAATTATACTAACTTTTTTTGTGATTGAATCCACTTCCATATTAGCTCCCGAAGGAGGTCTCACTATTAAATTATTTTTACCATCTATTTTACTGACGTCTCTAGCTGTTAAATACGCGAATCTAATGTTTGATTCTTCTTCAGTAACATTTTGTAAGCTTTTGTAGGCTTTCTAAATACATTTCAATTTACGAAATGAAACATATTACATGAGGTGACCGTCAAGATGAAAATAGCATATACCAACCATTAAATCGTCATCTAGGGTCTTTTCTTTGATGGCTAATTGTTTTATTTCCTTTTTTAGTTTATGTACGTTGACAAAGGAAGTATGATAGTTATCACCGGTATGTCCTCTAAAAAGCGTTAAAATAAAGAAAAAAGTAATGTTATCAGATAAATCCCTAACTTCCAGACATTTTCTTTAAATTTAAAATGGAAGATTAAAAACATGTAGACTTACTTCCACTGAACGGTATTTTTCGTTTTCTTTTCAATTAAACCGATTCCTTCCAAGACATTGGTAATATCATAAATTCTTCTCTTTTGTTGAACCTTCAACAACTGCACAGCCTACATAAGATATTAAAAGTTAGTTCAATACGACAGATATACATGGGCTGCAAATAATCGATAGCGCATTCAACAAGTTACCACACAACATGCAGTCCTTAGTGGACATCATTTCGACGTCTGAATAACGATTAAACAAAAATTACATCGATCGGCGAACTTATTTTACATTCCAAAGCACATTTATGACGTAACGAATTCAAGCACTTACCGTGTTTAAATGAACTGTGCCATCAGGAGAGTTCATTAACAGAGAAACAAAACGCCGAGTCAATAATCCGAGGGACTTATCTTGACGATTACACCGACCAAAAATATCGTTAGATAGAGCTAAAATATCGTCCATTATAGCACAAACTAACGTGGCGACGTTCGATAACTGAAATATAAAGCGATTTCAAAGAAAATTTAAAGTAAAAAAGAATAAAAAGTAATTACAAAAACAGTCTTTTTCAGTTCCTGTCTTCTTACTTGATGGTTGATAATGAGATGTTTACATTTTTCATGCTTTCGATGCAAAGAGATATATCCGCGGGCGGAAGTTCATATCCATAGAAGAATCAACTATGACGAAAGTAGGTAAACAATCTTACCTACTCTTTTTGTAATTTACTGTATTTACCAAAGATATTATGTAACTTTTTTATTTTTTTTTAAACATAGTTTTACAAATTTTACATCACTTAATATTTTTCAACATTTTATTTTAAATTAAATGAATAATCAAGATTATTGTCCAGTTTTTTAACTTCTTGCTTCGATTCAAAACCGTTCCAGCGTGATTTACTTCAAGTTGATTCACGATACATATTTTGCTTATGATTCTCCAAGTTTTTTTTTTTCATTACATCAAAATTACACAAAAGGAAAAGGACGAAATGAAAAACACGTTTATTTCATATGGTAAAATCTTTTAAATTAAGATTAAAAAATAACGTCAAAAACAACGGGTCAACATGTTCATTTCTTTTTTTTCTTCTTTTTTCCTTGTTTCTTTGGAGGTTCATCAGGAATTTGAACTTCACCTAATTGTCTTTTTACACCACTGTCGAACAAAAAATTATGAAGGAATTGTCGAACGCAATGTAATTTTAAGTTGCATAAATTTGGTTTACGTTTTGATAGAAACTGATTTAGGATTTTTTTGTAATTCTTTAAGCCATTCTTTTTCATCGCCTTTAATTTTATATTGTTCAAGATTTACTGACTTCCATTCTTCTAGTTCTTTCTTTTGTTTTTTCTTCAATTCCTGCAAAACGACGGAATATTGTTTAATGATGCGAAACGATTACAACAGCACCAGGAGTCGTACTTTTTCCTCTTTTTTAAGATCTTCGTCGATTGATTTAGTTAACGGTTTCATCTCAGGTACTAAAGATTCTTCCAGTGTCATTTCGACAGCTTTTTCTAAAACTTCATTTAAATACTGCACGATTCGACGCATCACACGATTAAATAAACCTAATAATTGCGAATGAGCTAGTCCCAATTCGGTAATGAGACTATCTACGGTTTTCCATTGTAACGCGATTCCTAATAAAATTGTCTGAAATTCGAATATAAATAAAATTATCAAGGGATGATCCACCCACGTGTCAATGATTTACATACCGCTTGCGTCGTTGAAAGACGAACATCGCCTAATTTATTTTGGAAGTATAATTTCGCTAAAGCTTGCACTGAATCTATCACAGAATGATAATCGTCTAAATTACGACAATAGATTTCCAAATTATCAACATCGTCCATTGTCAAATGTGTCAGTAATTCTTCTTTCGTTAAGGATTCTGAAAGCAATTCAGTTTTCTATTCAATCTGAGGATGAGCCGTCAACGACAATGATACTCACGATGATTGCTCTCGTCACAGACACTATTGGTAATCATACTAAGGGCTAAAGAAGGATGAAAAGAACGTAATGGGCCCGATAGCCACGACAAAAATAATCTTCTAAACTTGATAAAAAATCTCGGCAGCCATTTGTTGCGCTGGTTGTCATCGTCGGAGGCATTCAGAACGCTTAACATTATGCAGGAATGCTCGCCAGTTAATTCATTGGCAGTATGTCTGTGATATTTTTTTAAAACAATAAAGTCATCGAGTAAATATGTAAAACATTAATTACTATTTACCCAAGATAAACAGGCACGAAGTCGGTTTTCTTCCAAAATCCAAGCAAAGGTTCAGTAAGACCGTATGAGACTCCAATATAATCTAAATTTTCGGCCGGACGTTCATTTAATTTCAATAACAAAGGAGGTAGATTTTTTCGAGGTTCTGGAAAAACCAAAATTAGTCTAGAAATCGTCGCAATTAAGTTACATTTTACGACCAAACAAATATACCGATTTTCTCTCGCAATAGACCGATTTCAGTGTCATCAACGGTCGCTATGCTTTCATCAGGCAACTTGGTTTTATCATCTAAAGTAACGATTTGACCTTCGTAATAGGATTTCAACAATGACAAAGCTCTTTTACCATAGCCCATCTGAAAACCAGCAAAAATTTACACAAATTGTAAGGGTCGATTAAAAATACCGCTTATCATACGCACTGCTTGATAATCTGGATGCGTGGCTATGCGAACAATTCGAGCACCTGCCAAAGCGGGAAAATCTTCTTCATGGAATTGCTGCGAAATAGTCCATGGAATCAAATCGCTGGCTGTACGTTTACCGCGAGCTGCAACTTCACTCATCGCCGACTTTGATAATTGACCTTCTAAACAAACCTGCGACAGATGAGAAGTTTTATAGTACGAATAGTAATCACGAGTTTCATCTAGGAGGATTAAATCGTTAATTACATGAATTACGCATAAAACCTCCGGAAGTGATTTCGATTTCACGTTGACTGGTCCGAGAAGGCAAAACAAATGATGGCCCGGAGCATCTGACATCATTTGCAAGTCATTTGGAGAATTCTGCGAAATAAATTCAAATGTATCATTGAAGTCATGATCAGAAAAAAGATGCTTTTCATACTTTATAATACGAGGCAACGAATAGGGACACAATTCGATGTAGAAATGTCTCCGACGCTTTGTGATAACAAAACAACGTATCTCTGAGGAAAAAAATACAATGAAAAATAGTTCAAGAAGAAACCAACGAGATATCATTTACCTATTTATGTAATATAGATCACAGGCTTCAGGCGGAGGGCATCCGCTCAAAATAGGCAGCACTGAGGTTGCATCCAGACATAACAAATCACATAACCATTTCTCAATTGGATCATCACTACGATATCGAATCGATTCGTTAAGAGTCAACTACAAAATTTCAATTATACAAAGAATTTTTTTGAACTTGAGATTTCTTTTATTACGAAATATATTTATATACTTACTTCATGTAATGAACGTCCACTAGTGGATCGAGCAGATTTATCAGTGTTCGTATCATGCGGCGCTATTTGATTTCTAAGCTGTTGTAGTAACTTCAATGACAGCGAGCGACCGGTGCCTTCGTATCTGATAATAAAAATTACTTTTCAGCTCAACACTTCCTAAAAAAGTTGTTGATATCTTACCCATTTATGGTAGAAGAAAGAAATACCAAATAAGAACCCAACATGGATTTAACATATGGCAACGGAATAGCAGCTGCTTCATCTACGACCAGTAATTCGACATAACTTAATTTCTGAACATCTCTAGGATGAATATACTGCAATTAGAAACGTTCAGTTGCATTATAAAATGCCAAGAGATGAAAATACAAACGAAAAATAAAATAAAATACCTGAATAAACTGACGACGATCTTTAAAAATATTGACACGAACCAACGCCTTATTATATTCCGGGTTGGTAGATTGAACTATACCATAATCTAAATGTTCTTGGTATGCTAACGCATCGAAACCTGAAAATAATTAACGTAACACTGCTGTAGTAAAACCAACTCGAACAAATTTCATTCAATTTACCTTTAAGCACGAACTGAAAAAACGTATTTAAATTTTCAGGCGATGGAGATGTTACGAATATATTAGAATATCCATAAGCCACCGCCGCAGCAACAGCTAATCCCAAGGCAGCGGATTTACCTCGCCCTCTCGAGGCGGTCATGGAAACTATATAACTTGAAGTTCTTTCGGTTATGGCGTCTATGAACTTGAGCACCGCTTTGGCCTTTCGGTGGAGATTTATTACAGATTACGAACACAAAAAGATACACGTTCAGTAACACAATCTGATTTACTTGATCGATAGTTTTGCAGCAATTGACCAACGAACTAACGGGTTGAGTATCCTTTAGATTTTCTTTTAATTCGTTCAATTCTGCTTCGCTCTCGTAATGAATGCTACTTTTGTCGACGGATTCGACGTTTAGGGATTTTGAAGCGACAGGGACAACATTTAGTTGATCATCGATGACGAGACAACGATCGCAAGACGCCAACGATAATAAAAATCTGATGAAAAAATTGATTAAAAATAATGAAAAATTTATTCACTATGAAAAATTTACTTTTTACCTTTCATTGAATCTGCCAACCACGCCGGTTTGCGTTTCAGTTCTATATCTTGCGTGTATATCCATGTTCATGGTGTATAATTGTTTTAATGAAGTTAACGAACTTAACAATATTACGATGATACCACCGCCTTCAACTGTTTCCACGGTTCGAGCGAGTAAATTTGGTGTCATAGCTTCGAAATCCTTCGAAATGTTTCACATCCAATAGAATTATTATCAAATATCAAATATATCCGTAAACAACAAACTACGTACTTGTAAAACACACATTCCATACGTGTTACCTAAGATTTTCTGAGTTTCTGAATAATAACAATAACGTATATTGGTAGAAGCAACGAATAATTCGAACGGATCATCTTCGTTAACGTTCACTCTTCCGGCTTTGATTTTACGTTGCATTTTCTTCATTTTACTTTTCCTATGGCTATGTACAATATCGCAAGTTTATACCTAGTGTTTTTGAATAAATAGCAATCAAGTCACACAAACCTGCTAAATCCAAGTTCTTTCTTATAACACCATAACACATTAGGGCGAGTCTTCACATTAGCTTTGGATAGCATGTGATGAAGAATAACGACCTATTGAAGAGAATGTATCAAATAAAATCATGTTTTTTTTAATTGATGCGAAGGAGGAAAGATGAATTAAAGTTTACTTGATCTCTTCCTTTAGCGCCAATTACGATGAAAAGAGTTCTATGGCCAACAGCCACACCATTTTCTATGAGAACTCTAATTCTGTTATCTATTTTTTTACGAACCATGTTGTAAGTTGCACGGCTAGACGAAAAAAATTTATTAAGTTATTTCAAAAAAACTTCGATGACAAGAAGATGACTTATTTGACGAAGTTGGAAAACATTAAGATCGGAATCTTATTATGCGAAAAATAACAGAATTTCATTCTTTCAAGATGAAAAATAAAAAAAAAAATTTTACGTTTTTTCTCAAAATAATATGTTGTTTACCTAAAAACCACGTGGAAAATTTTTTTGTTTTCTGACTTGCGGTTAGAATTCGTAAGCAGCATTTATTTTGTTGTTCTGATTGGTCAAAAAGAATCAAGATTGTTTGACTTTGACCAATTAAATTAGTGGTGTTTCTGCCTCAATTTTTCATTTTTTTCTTTGATTAATAAATTTGTTATAAATTAATTGAGTTGAGTCTCCACTTTAGTCTTAAAATTGAAAAATTACTTCATTAAATTTCGGTTTTAAATTTATAATATGAAAAATAGAAAATTATGAATATTCTCGCATGTCATCGGGTATTTCTTCATCTTAAGAAATCACAACAGTAGTGTTGTCATGACAACAATTTAATGTGAATTACATTGAAATTAATTGTTTAAGCTTTGTATCACCCGCATAGTTGTTTTATTTTTTTTGATAAAACTATGTAAAAATTCATATTTCAACAATAAAATGTACAATGACAAAACTAAAAATAATACTCGTAGGACCACAACAGGTAATCTCACTCTTGCGTTTAACCTTCAAAATTCTCACGATAAGCTATGATTTTTCAACAGGGTGGAAAAACTTTAATTTCTAACATCATCACTGATATGTCCGAAAACGCATATTCGCAATATGAACCTACCGAGGGGGTGAGAATTTTGGAAATCGAAACACCAATATCTGTAAATAGCATTCATAATTCCAACGTCGATATCGAACTTTGGGATTGCGGCGGTTCGCAAAGGTTCAAAAATTGAAAATTTTTTCAAAAGTGTGGAAATATCATTAATTTATTAATAATTAATTTTAAATTTTGAATATATTTTTCAGGTACCAACCATGTTGGCCAGTAATTCAACTTGATACTCAAGGTATTATTTTCGTGTGCAATCCTCATTCACCAGAGCACTTACCAGAACTAGAACTACTTTACGATTACTTTGTTACTCAGAACAATCTGAATGATTTTAATAGCGTGATATTTATAAATCAGAAAAATGAATTAGATCAAACTTCCTTAGTTTTACGTGAGATCCTTGATTATAATTCAGTTACGAATTCATATCGACTGCGATACTGAGTGATGTATTTTTCATGTTATAGCTCGCCGTTTTGATGGAGTTATGCGTAAAACGATAAACGCAGCAAGTAATCCAAATGGCGTGAAATCAGAATTTTTAAACTTCGTTGAAATGCTGCTCAGTGATTTGAAACGATAAAGATATATTTCCTAGTTATATTTCGTCATCTCTCTTTAATTTAAAATAATTATTCATTCGTAATTGTGTTTCATTAAAAATGAAGACCATGAGGTTCTTCAATGCTTTTATTTTTATTGAACCAACTTTCTTGGTCAATTTAAGTATATAGTATGATGATAAGTTCGGAAATTTCAATTATTCATTTTTTTCGGCGCCGTATTCAGGTTATCTTTTCGGTAAAAACAATGGTAAGAACTGTAAAAACCTCTTAGATAACAAAAATATGGACCGCTTTACCTGCTAAAGTGAAGCCAAATTAATTTTGAAGACAGAGCATAATTAAAATGAAAAAAAGTGATGCGCGCGCATAACGCAGAGGTGTTGAAGGGGAAAAATTACAACCACACTACTGACAACGCAAATTATACGCACACCGACAGGACGCAGACGCTCGTGCAAATACACCAACATCATCGAACTCGCGCATTGCGTAGAGCCACTCCGACTCCACGTCTACTCCCGTGCTCTGCTGATCACTAGACTCACTAGAGTGATGTTGGCTTCACTTTGGTTTGTTACTTTTAAGTTTTAAATACAGTAGAACGGTCCATATTTTTATAATTATTATCTAAGTTACACCGCCGCTATGATAACAAGATTGAAACACTTGAAGGATTTTATAAAAAATTAGAAAAGCTGAAAGTTTTACACATCGAATGTTGATTAAACTAAGTTAAAATGAGTCTACTCAAGCTGACCTCTCAATTCTGCGTCAAACATCTCAATTTCCGGCACCTTCCATCAAGACATTTCCGATCAAGTTCTTATCACTACACCGGGTCTACTCCACCGACAGCACCGACAGATGAATTAGGAGAAATAGATCACGAAAAATACGGTAAACTTTCAACTTTCTATAAGTTCCCACACATGGCGCCTACTCAGGTTTTTTTCAGCAGCAAGTATGTTTTCTTCATGGCAACCCCTCCTTCGTGGATATTTGAAGCCTTAGTGTACTATTACGAATTCGTTGAACTTAATGATGTTATACTCTTCAATATAATCAAAGTGGTTTTCATCGCTAAGATATTGTTGCTCAATAAATGGTTTACTAATCTTGTAGGATTTATGTATCTTACCGAAGACGACGAGATCGTTGTCGCTTATGTGAACTTTTGGGGTCGTAGAATAGACGAGAAATTTGGTAAAGGTGTATTACAAATAGAAAGCAGTAAAATTAATATTTTAAATAAGCTATGGGTTACTTTGCGTTGTTCAGCATCTGATCGTAAATTGAAATTGCATTTAAAGACGTGTAAAATGAATGAATTCGTTATGGTGAAATGTTTCGGTGTATTACCTCGATCAGCATTTTAATTCTTACTTGTCCATAAAGAAAAGTGTAAATAAATATATAAATCTTTGTAATTATTTGCTTATTTGCTTTAAAATACGTAAAAATTATTAAAATACATTCGAACGTATATATAATATATTACATAAAGACAACGAGAAATTGAATTACAAAAAAGTAAACTACATCGAAATTACTTAAAAGAAATACTTAATAGCTAATATAATCTAAGCAAACATATTCTCTTTATCTGCGCCCACGCTGTCGCCGTCTTCTAAAGAGGAAAAATTCAAGAAATGAGCTGGCCTGTGAATCTCGTGATAAAATTCTTTCGGATTGGCCAACGTCAATTCGTATTTCATATTTGCGTCATGACGAACACCTGCAAAGTTTCAAATTAAAAACGCCCATTTAGTAGATTCACACCACTATACGACTCCCATCATCGATTTTATTTCATTTTCGAACCACCACGTACCCATGAAATTATAATTCCACGAGCCCTGCGCCGGCACCATGAAAAATCCTAGGAATCTGTCCGACAACAACATCTGCACTTTTTCGTAATGACTAGGCAAATACCCTTTCGGATTATTACCTTTATCTGTATTCGCGCGACCCCAATCGTACCCGCTGAAACAAACCAAGAAATTAGTTTTGCATTCACTTAGCTCATCCAGCGGTATTTACACCTACCTCGGCGTGAGTTTGTACGCGGTTAACGAACAAGAGCCGGGAGTAAAACTGCACGTGATAATGACGGTTTTCTCGCCATCCCAAGACGCATTATCGTTCATGACTTTCGCGTGCGTTGTAATATCCTGAAAAAGCCGCGATTACTTCATCGAATCGAACCTAAATCTACTCCATTTCGTTAGCCCTACTCACCTGAGGGGACAGCTGAGGTAATTCATTGGGTTGCGTATGCATCCACCCTAAAGGCTCCATTTCCGATAGATACAAATGCTGAGGTAGCTGATTAGGCAAATGTACCGTCTGATGGGTTCCCCACTGCGGCACCATCACAATACACCGGATCTCTTTTACTTGCGGATTATCCGGCGGACTGACTCCGTATAAATATCCTGCGATCTATATAAATTGTTTAAATAAAACCGTAGCATCGTCGGCGTTGTTATTGTCACTTACCTGAGCCCTTAGATCAGAAATGGTAACGAATTTTTTCAAAATATTCTTCGGCAAAATGTACGTATAACCAGTTTCTTTAATATCATCCGACGTAACGTAGATGTGATTCGTTCGCAAATGCAGATTCGTCGCTGAAATAGCTCTCACACGCCATTCGGTCTTCGAGCTACAAAATTGCCGTTGAAATTTCCGCGCAATATCCAAATCGTAACATTTACTTACCTGAACGTCTGCGTTTCGTAATTCGACGTAGTCGACGTGATAATCTCGTCTCCGTGTTTATTAACCGTCCTGGTCGTAGTGGCTGTGAGCTGAGATTGCTCTTTGGTTTGTTTTTCGATTTCGGCGATCTGCTGTCTCTGCGCCGATGGCGCGCTGATCTCCATACCGAGGATAATATCACGAATTTCCGATTGCGTCAATGAGGCCACGTTCACGCTGCGTATAGACGAAAAATCCAGTAAATCCGGGTCCATTTTACACGTCAGTTATATCGATGACGACGCTTACTTGTTCTTTTTACCGTAATCTGCCAAAATCAAATCTTTAAGTTGTACTTCAACTTTAATCCAATCGTCGTCCGATAACGTAGGCCAAATATGATGAGCTTCCGTAATAGTGGTCTTGTCTGGTTTCAAAATCACCTTCGTACGTTCCGTGTTCACGTGCAATGCGCGTAATATCAATATAAGTCGTGAAAACGCCTATAAAATCAAATCCCCATCAATAACCTTCTTTCGGGGCTCGAACCGGTGGAAAATCCGCATAAATACGTACGGTATACGACGATATGGTCTTCAACCAGTCATCGTACAGGTTAAAAAGCACCATCTGAGGTTCCGTCGCTTTCAGAATAAGGTCGCCGAATTTCTCCACCTTTAAGCACGCCTGGAACGGCAACTGTAGCTCTGATCCTTTGATGACGATATTCGGAAAATCGAGCAAATGCACTTCCAACGGATCCAACATTCCTTTACGCGTTACGATAATCTGCTTCGGTTGTTCTTCCACCGGTAACGAACGAATCAACGCCGCGACTTCTTCGGCTGTTTTCCATTTAGCCAACTACATAACACGTGGCAGATTGGTTAGTTCGCACGTAACACATAACCATCTCGGGATCTCTTTACCTGTCCTAAACGTTTCTGTCCGGCCCACACAGATGTATGGATGATCTTCAAGAACAACTGCCCGGTTCTCGGATTGAATATGAAAATAGCTCCGTTAATAGGCTTGGTGGTCAAATTACCCTCGAAGGTTTTATGTATGGTGACTCGGTATACGTTCGTGTCGTCGACGAACCTAAAAACACAATGTTATAAACACAACTTCAACCGTATCCAATCGACTACGCCATATTCACCAAATAATCTGATTCGAGAATAACTCTCCGTAATTCTGCGACGAAAGATATGGCTCAGTTGGCTCGGACGAGTATAACTGCAACGCTTTACGGATACGTTCGCGTAACACATACAGAGCCGGATTTGCCTTCATTATTTTCGCCATCGCTTGCTGTATCAACGGTTTACAACCGGGGAACCAGTGCCCGAAAGCGCTACAATCATAAATCACATATTGGCAACCACCAGCCTTCGGACTTCCTTCACAACGTTTCACTAACCTGTGTAAATTGTACGCTAAATCAATAGCGATAAGTACTCCGGTAGGTGACGGATAGATACTCATGTTATCTGTCGTGTAATCGAGAAATTTAGCTCTGGCGTATCTCTCGACGTCGTGCGAATCGTAGTCGCCCCAACGTAATTGAACGTCGATCCAGTACTTCTGCGTGGTCGTGTTATCCATCGTATCTCTACATAAACAACCCCGTTCATCGTTCCGCTTCAAATTTAACCATTTCATCGAACTTACTTCGAATCAGCCAACAACGACGGTCTGGATACGTTCCATTTATACGCCGCAAACAGCAGAATATCCGCACACGACGAATTCATCTTGTATGACTTACGCGGATGGATGGTTTCCTTTTGTACGGTTTCAATTTCCAAAGCATCGAGTTCTTGATCGAATACCTAGACGCGAAAATACGTTAATATCTCGCACACGCCGTAGCTCTTTAGTCCGGATAATTCACCTGGCACAAATCCATAACAATAGATTCGTGAACTTTCTGCCATAAATGCGCTCGGAAAATCTGAATTAGCGAAATCTTCAACGTTGGTATTTTACCATGCATGAAAATACCGGTCAAGTCGAGTTGTACTTGGAAACCGACGTATACGTTGGCTCGATTAATCGTCGGCGACCACCACAAGGTGAACCGACGATTCGGAATTTGATTCAAACCCGATCTCTGGGCGTTTGTTAGTTTCTTGTATTTCATCGATTCTTCAAAACCCGATGCTTTCTCCCTGTATCGAATACATTATCAAACATCAACATCATCGTACCGGGGAAAATCCACCTAAAACTCCGCTTTATCGTATACGTACCAAAACAAACCTTCCCAGGTAGGGAAATACGTTCCTTTGAATAGGGTATGCTCTAAAATACCCTCGACGCCTCCTAACGCTTGGATCATATCGGTACGATAATTATTCAAGTTCCACAATTTACCATCGTGACGTTGATGCGTCCACCAGAATGGGTTTTGTTTCAATACCTTCGCGAAATGAAATCGAATGTAGAAGATCGAAAAAATCAAATATTTCCGGCCAGCTTACTTGGTATTGCTTAAATTCTGTACGAATTCTCCAGCCTTTATCGTACGCCAACGTGTGTCTGTCCTTTTGAAACAACGTGTTGATGCGAGGAATACCACGATCCCAACTATCTTCTAAATCCTCCAAAGTTAAACGTCTGCCAAAAAAATCGCCTGCGTTAATTCCGCGCAAATGGAATAACTTAACGAGGAGGAAATCGTTCACGAACGAAAAGCCATCAAACTGATGGCACTATCGTTGGACGATCAAATTCGTCGATATGCTTCTCTACTTCTTACAAACTCCACCCCACCATACCAACCTATTTTGAGCATTCGCCTCTTGCCGCTTGAGCGCATACTCCGCCCATACTCTTTGCGAGTCGATAAACTCCGATTCCCACGGCTGAATGTACCGATATAAATTCGGAATTAGTTGATCTTCATCGTGACTCATACCGGAACGGAAATGCGTGATCCCGACGTCCGTCTGCTTCGACCATCTTAGATCCGACTGCGCAAAACCAAAATATCCATTATGGTTTTCCTTTCAAAGTCTCCTTCCACAGATTAATTTTACCTGCGGAATAAGTACGTGTCCCATCGACAACATACCCAAACCTCCCAGCTCCTTCGGAGTATAAAACACCACCGGGGGGAATCTCGAGGGCATTTTGGAATTCAATCCGATTTTAATCCTGGTCTGAATTTTATTCTCGCATTTTACCAATAAATCGAGTAATTCCTGCGTATTAACCACCGCCTCGCGGAAATACGTCATTAATCCTATCAACGCCGTGTTCCATTTATTTACGATCTGTTTTCAAACCACGAACAAAATTAATGCCTCGTTTTATTCATACCATCGATATCACACCTACCTTCGTGAACGTAGTCGACCCGCTGGCCATTAATATCTGCCTAACTCGGTTATGGAACCTCTGCAGCGATTCGTCATCTACGCGCAAAAAACACTGCGCCGTTTTTGCCTTAGTCACTTCGTTTTGTAAATTCCAAATACCATCTCGTCCGGCGATTTCTTCGTGGGTTGTGCGACACTACGTAATAACACCATGTTACTCTATCCGCGCACCGGTCATCCGATGTATTGTACTTACTTTGGGTAAAATTCTACACTCGAAGCCGCCCATATTAAATAACAAATTCGGGTTATCCTTCGAATACACGCTGACGAAGCTATTCTCCCAGTCGACCGTCGTCATGGATCTCGGTAGACGATTTTTAATATCCCAAAATACCGCCCGACCTCTGTAACAGACGAGTATACGGTACCATACATACGCCTCATTATCGTCCACGTCATCGTACTTACAAATTTACGTCGTGTTTCATCAATCTCATACGAGCATCTCGAGGCCAACATTTTTTATTATTATATCCCACGATATTTTCGTTATTCGGATCCGGATGTTCTGTTAAATACCGCTGAATCAAATCTTTCGCCTCGTCCGCCGTAAACCTGCAATTCACATCAGCGTATTTTCGTCGTTTTCCACCAATCCGACGCATAGTGTGCCAGAATCGCGATTTAGCTGCGCATTGGGCCAAAAATAAAGCTTCTCAAAAAAGATGTTCGATATGGTATTTCGAAAATAGACAGTTTACAGACTTCCAAAACTATATTTGTTTATTTTTTCAAAATTTATTTGTGGTTTTATAGCGGCGCGAAGTGGGAACTTAGGGAAAACGTGTTTTTCGCGCACCGAAAAACGTACATTTCGGTACCCTACTTGATTTTTTCTCATTTTTTTTGGGGGGGGGAGGGATTTCAATTTTTACCTCTCCCCTTTGAGCCAAATTTGTAAAGTACTGCTGGATTCGGTTTCATCGCATCAAAAAACATACGTTATGCCCAAAAATATCTTTTTTATAAGTCTGCTCATTTTGTATCAATTTTTTTTTCATTTTGAATAATCCCTCCTTCTCCCCCCTCCATTAGGGCGAATTTTAAAAATATAGCCCAATACGGGTTTAGCGCACTAGAAAACATATACTTCCAACACCCTACTCAATTTTTACATACTTTGAAATTTCAAACCTTCCCCCTTTCCCCCATAAACAATACCAGATTCGGTTTTAACGCATCAGAAAACATATCTTTCAACACCTAACTCGACTTAATTTGTAATTGCCCCACCGCCTCTCATAGGGATGTGAGGGGCAAAATGACCAAAAAAATCGAATTCTACGACGAAAAGTACTTCAATCGAAGCCATTCTCAAGTCGCCCTCACGATTAGGAAACTAATAATAAGCAATGCGCAGCTAAATCGTTTTTCTGGCCCACTGCGACGTTTCCTCTTTTTACCTAAAGAATATATGAATTTTATCCACGTATCGGCAATATAATCGAATCGGATGAGACGTCTCTGTCGGTACGTCTTGATAAGACAGAAAGTCATTAGGCATTTGAGGAGGCCCGGCCATCTCCGAAGCTCTATGTAAGCCCAATACAAGTAAATCCAACACCAATCCGTAGTACTGCACGATAAACGACGAGAATTGTAATCCTCTTATTATACCGTAACTGTTCGTGTGATTCATGTCCTGCAAAAAAAAAGTAGAAAAAAATTATTACAAAATGGGGCTCATCGGAAACTTGACAGAAACCATCTCTAGTTTCCGATCATCCCTCAGAGGGGTGTGTTCAGACAACCTCGATTTTCCGATTATTTTATGAGACAAGAATCAGTAATGAGAAAAAAATCCCTCGAACTTGCAAATTCACCCCACCACTTCTCACCTTGTAATTGATAACGATATTATTCTTCGCTGTCATGTAATCGGCGATATTATGATCGACGATCAATCGCAACAATCTATTGAGCAGGGTTAAATCAATTTTCTCGTAGATCTTCTCGAATTTACTCTCGAGCAAAACATCGCATTCGCCTTCGCCGACATCCCAAACATCTTGTAAATTATTCACGCCTACGAACATCGTAGAAAAAAAGTCATATTCGAATTTCGAAAAAAAAACGAAATAACCAAATCACATACCCTGGCACCATTTATACACCAGCAACGGCGGCGGCTCAGTATCGGAGGGCTTAACCCAAGGCGGAAACAACCTCCTTTTATCCGCCTCGTACCACAAATACTGGTCTAAATACGCATCTGTAATTTTCTCCAGCGGTTCGACATCGTACACTGGCACAAGATGGGAGTACAAATCCATGAATTCGATTCCAACCTAAAAGCGCACCGCGAAATGAGCATTTCATCACATCTTATTACCGCGGCCGGTGACTCAGAGCTTGGTTATCCCGACACCGCAACCGGATCACCGAGGGAACCACGCGTTCACCTCGAGACCTTTGCGGCGCGTCCGATCCACATCAAGATCGGTTTCGGACCCCTGTGCAATCATCATCGTCACCATTGCTGCCGGTTATTACCTCTTTGAAACTTCGCTGCGTCAACAGGTGTCTTTTGATTCTGGACAAAGCCTCGTGCGGGTTATCGTACGCTTGCTCGATCAAGCCGAGTTCTTCTCTTTGGCTTTGATTCAATCGCGACTTGACGCTGTGAACAATTCAATTAGTGACTCGTTCCATCACCACGAAACATGTTTTTCGATCTTGTACTAACTAACCTGTATGCCTCTTTCAATCGTTCCAATGCCAATATCAACAGTTTCGTGTCGTGTTTGTAAGATAACGGAGGAAACGGTATAGGCGCGAATCTTCTGGATTCCAGCCAATGCACGGTAGTCGTGTAAATGGCGACGGCTTCTTCGGGAGAATTATACGGTCCGTCTTTCAGATAATTATGCTGACGTTCTTGTTCCGCTTTCAAATACAATCTCGTCAACCGTCCTAGATTCTTTTTACACACGGTTTTGTCGACGGTCGCTCCTCGACGGATTCTTTCGCGATTGTAATGCGCCGTGTTCGTCCACCAGTCGGCTTTCATTTTCACATACCTCAATATCATGTTTTCGATGGGGATCGGTAATCCGGGAACCTAAAAAGAGCCGGTAATTATATTCAGCTGAAATCATCCGTTCCAGGAGTCGTTTGTACATACCTTCCATGGAATATTGGCTTTCCAACAACGCCAAGCTTCCGATAAATGTTGCAATATAGTCCTAGCTTTATTCTGTTTAATACCTTCCGGCATCATATCGACGATATCGTGCATAACCTAACGAAAAACGCTCGTATTACTCCTATCCGCGCAAAGGTACCTCGGAACTCCGATATACATACCGACGCTCTCAATTCCAAATCAAAATGACTCTCTACTCTTTGCTTAGTAACAGTTTTAGCGACACCTTTGGAGTGCCGACCTTCGAACTGTCTCGACAACAAGTTACCCAACCATCTTTCCAATAAAGGTGTAATACCGCGTAAAAAGAACAACCATACTCTCCAGCCAGGTGCCCAAAATCCACAACCCGGGCCTTTGCCAACAGAGCCCTGAAATAATTCCACGTTACAAGACGTCATAACTCCGATGGCTCTCGTACGATACAACTTACTGTATTGAATCGATAGTAAATCAGATGTTTTAAATCTTTGCACATACGTATCTGTCTCATTAATTTATATTTATAACGGTACATTCCAGTGAGTTGGCCGACATGGGCGAATACGTACTGCAACCCGTCTGCTAATTGGAAGGCGTCGACGTTGTTTAATCTATACTGAACGTGCGAATCGATGATTAACTTTGTCAAACGCAGAATTTCGCGACATAAATGGAAAGCTGCAAAGTAAAAATAAAACAGTTTACAACGGATATTTCAACAACAAAGCGTAGTTCTTTTCGATAATGGATTCTGGTCCAAAGTTTCCAAAGTTCGTGCCGCAAAAATGAGCTGGACGAATCCCAAATTATAAAAGACTCGATGAACTTCCCATCTTCAAGAATCAACCAATCTGCAGCATCAAAACATCTTACCATTTCCAAATCTAGACTTCTTTCTTTCCTTGGTGGTCAATGTCTTGACAGGTTTCAAGTTGAAATTATAATCCAAATGCAAATAATTCAAATTCTTACGATGAATCAATAAATTCAACATATTATACCCTTGCCTACAAACTTGCAGCCCGGCCTCGACCCAATCCAAAGTAGTAGTTTGGAAAAACTTTGTAGCTTTGAAGGATCGAAACAGATATCTAAACAAAGGCACATTTTACTTTTCAAATCACTCCATCGTTGATTAAAAACGATAAAAATGTACCTCTTTTTTTGCGGCTTGGGCGGACGATGTTTCAACGCGTTCAGTACATAGTACTTCAACAATTTCTGATAACTGACTCGCACCTTGACGGGTTGACCAGGAGGGCAATGCTCTCTATACCAATTCTTGACCAGAGGCACATCTATGGCCCTACGACAACGACCCGATCTCATATTAAATGGTCTGGGTGCCCATAATAGAGCGATGCCATTGGCGGTGTTATCGGTGTAAAGCGGAATCTCCTGTAAAAATGGTTGAACTTCTTCGGGTAATTCGAAATCTTCTTCGTCTTCGGGTAAAGGTTCGACAATCTAAAATACGAAATTATTAAAGAAAATATCCCGCCGGAAATTTCATCAATGGTAAGTTTACCCTTAAGGAATGACGATGTGAAATAGGATTAATCAAAGGATCGAAATAGAAAGCCGGTAAATCGGGATCTTCGGTTTTGATGTATTGAACATTCGGAGCGTGATACCTGCGTTAAAAATACATCGTATAAAATCTATCGAATATTATTAAAATGTCAGTGGTTATCAGCACATGAACTATAACGAGCTTAATAGTCACATCAACAACTCCACTGTTACTGTATCACATTCTAGTAAGAAAAATCAAAGCTTGAAAATTTTTCTCAAAACTAATGTGACGTAACATCAAAAAGACCATTGCCCTTACCATGACAAGTGAACGAAATGAGGTAAATTATTGTACAAGTACGGAAACGCGATACGATATTCAGTTCTAACTGGTTGACGAATGATAATCTTGTTTATATCGTTGAATTCATTCCAATCTTCGTCACTGAAAATAGAAGGAAAAATATAAACGATATTTCAACCAACAGCCAGTCTTTAAAAATTGAACTCACGCTGTATGAGCCGCATCTTTAATCAAAGGTTCAAATTTAGGACCTCCTGGAATAGCCATATTCAAAGCTTTAGCAGTGAAGAACGATTTTGTGTCGAACAAATAGAAGTAATTGTCGTCGACAAGATCAGTTAGTAGCATGTTAGCTAATCGATACAAAGAAGCTATCTGAGGTAAACTCAAATACCATCGACGATAGGTCGAACCATTGACGTGTCTAAAATCAATAAATAATATTAAAAATAGTTCTAAAAATGAGGAATTTTGAAAAGAAAATTACTTCGTTCCGACTAAAGGTTTATGATCGTAAAACCACTTCGATACCGGACCATCTTCTTCGTTATCAAGGTCCATTTGTATAGCTTCGAGAGGCTCGACATCTAATACGTTATCGGCGTAATCCAAAGGAGGTTCTTCGTCGTCAAATGGAGGAAATCTCATTCTCTTGAAATGTCTTCTGTCACGTTTTTCTCGTCTCATCATAATCCACATGGTTCTGCACGAAACGAGACGTTTAAAGACAAGATTCCAACACACAGAAAACAAAAAGATTAACATTCATACCCCCATTGAGCGATATACACCGGCTCAATGACCCAAGGTATTTCATTAACGAAAGTAATAGCTCCGGTGATATGATATAACACTTTGACGTCACGAATTTGTTCCCAAGGCATAGGCATATTTTCCAATAGCTTCATAACAGCATGAGGCATATATTTCAGAGAGCTAAAACACGAAATAAGTAATGAAAACGATATACTACGCTTAAATAATTGTATCGACGACATTTACCCCAAATATACTCTTTTATCATGACGATATTTTCGACTACTCATATCACCATGATCGCGAATAATTTTACGAATATGTTCCGGTGGCATATCTTCTTTCTGAGCGTCGACAAAACCAAATTTCCTTTTTTCAGCGAAACGTTTCGTTTGCAGTTGATGCCACTTTTGAGCTATTTGAAAACATACTCAGTTATTACGATATTCACTATGATCAATAACAAAATATACCTTTTTCTTGTAATCTTTCTTCAGAAAAGGGTTCTTGAGGTTTAGGAGGCGGCATCGCTGAAGCTTGAGCGGCTTGCGCTTGCAGTTGCGCCTGAACGGCTGCGACCGCCTGGGCATGAGCGGCGGCTTGAGCTTGAGCGTGGGCTACATGAGCTTGGACTTGTTGCTGCTGCTGGAGTACCGCTGCCCATTGCGGACCCAGTAAATAAGGCGGAATTGCCATATTTTGCGGTTCTGCGAAAATAATGAATTTGTAAAAGATATCGCAAGAACGTCGGATAAGTATTCGGAATATTTGAAAACCGGCTACAGCGGAAAGTGTTACGTCACGTACTTATGTTACGAGGAAAAGGATATTGATCTTAAATTTGGTAGTGGTATTAAAGACATGGTGTAAGTGGATTTCGTAATAATTTGAGTAAATTGTCATCAATTAGGCGATCAAATCAACGATTTGATAGCAACATTCAACTTGTAAACACACACAAACTTACCTTGATGGAGTTCCGATTACCACATTATACCGGTACCGTGTAATGAGCTCCAAGTGTAGGTTAAATGAATTTTATTGTAATATGATCATAAATTACGATTATTTAAACAAATTCACTCGCAGCTTAACAATAATCAAGCTTTAATAAAACTTTTTTCGAAAATATTAAATTAACGCTAACATACAACAAAAATAAATGGTGTAATGTGAGGGCAGTAGAAAGGGAAGAAAAAACTATTCAAGGTCTGCAGAAAAAAATATCAACAAAGGTAGTAGTATATAGTACAAAACGTTATTTTTCGTGAATTTTTTATGAAGTGGCTTGCGTAAAATTTTCTAAATTCTTCTTTATAAAATTGTAATAAGTAAAATTATCAGAATAATTAGTCTTTTTAAAAATATATACAAGTTTTAAATTTAATTTCCCCAATTTTTTCCAAAACGTTTTGAAATAAAATAAAATAAGATGAACAACGCTTTTGAAAATAAACGTCATTCAATCAACTTTGAAACGAAAAAAAATCAACATGCGTAAAAAGTCAAAAAATCATTAACCTTGATTTATAAAATTTCGATCGCAATTTACGCAAAACGTCGTAATTAAAATTCAAAATGTGAAATGTGCTACTGAAAATGTGATTGCTGCACGAATTTGTGGTGAGTTGTTATTTATTTAATAAAGCAGAAGTATTTAAATGTAATCTTAATCGAATATCTAGTAAGTAGTAAGAAAATAAGTTACTTAAACGAAGCATCGGAAGGTACGTAACGAATATGATACGTGTCCGTTCGACCATGTGTTACCGCTAATTTCCCAGTGTTTTTAAAGTATTGCTTATTTAGAATTCATGGGGTGTATTTTGGAAGAAGGTAGTGTTAGCCCTACACATTAATATGAAGTCTCACATTATTTAATTGAGATTTTTATTGTAACCTGCTGTATGACTTCCGTCATTCGTTAATCACTGAATGCTTGCTTGCATACGTATGTTATTCCAGATCACGATGTCGTACATTAGTTCATCGCGCCTGAGTTCTACTCCATCGATTCTTCGAAAACCCAATAAACCTAAGTTATCCCCTGGTCCAAGGGTTCGATTTCAGCTTGAGCAAGAGAAATTGGGCAATTTGAAAGTTTTACTTTCAGATTATGTGCAAGAGAAAAATAAAGATGCTTATGTTGAATTAGTGTGTAAAATTCGTGATGCCGGCGTTGAATTAACGGTTTGTGTTGAGTTAGTACTGGAGTGATTTTTATTTTGAGGTAATAATGTGATTCGCTTTTCAGGATGAAAATCTTATTCTGCTAATATCCGAAGCTAGAGAATGTATTTCTCTTTTAAACGAGGATTTGAAACTTTTCGTCCAAGTTTTACTGGTAATTTAAGTTTTGTTAATTCTGAACGTGTGAAATCGTGCTTTATTTTATTGATGATTTGGTGTTAGATTGTGAAATGGATTCGTCGAAGCGATGAAGCAGTCCTGCAATATAAGAACTTTCTTTTAGATATTTGTTCAGCACACAACTATTATACGAAATTTGCCTTGCAACAATTAGTTTCTACTTTTTCCGAAGGTTTGTCGAACAATTATGTTGTAAAATCTTTTTTGTGCATTTACTAATACGTTTTTGAATTATTCAACAGTTGTTGTCGACTCACTTCATGATGACTGCCTTCCATCAGAACAAGAAGAACGAGGCTTCCAGCACGCGCACGAAACTATTAGATCTTTATTGAAATTGATTCCTATGTAAGTATTGTCTGATGTGAACGAAACCTCAATTGAAGAAAATGCATATTGGTTCATTCTTAATTTCAGGTCGAAAGAAGTCCTGTTAAATGTTATAAAAAGGAAGTTCCCCTTTAGAAGTGAAAGTGCTCAAAGCTACTTGAATTACGTTCATAACATTTTAAATGTTGCCACGTACGAACCAACTTTGAGAAGAGACATTCTGAGTTTGATAATTACAAAGTAAGTCGACATTTATGATCAATTAACTAATTATTCTCGATTCTTTTTTCATATAGTTTTCATTTTTTTCTTTCTATAGATTAATTCACTTAGATACGACTGCATCGAAAGAGGAAATAGAAAAATCGGAAAATTGTACAGAAGTGAAAATAGATACAGGTACAGATCCCGTATTCTCGATGGAAATTGATGACATTACTTGTGAAGATGATATGAAAAATGAAACAGCATGTAAATTAGATTACTGCTTACATAGACTGTTCAAGTATATTCAAGCTGAGTTTCACGATAAAAACGGAATGATGAAAAACGATAAATTGAAAACCCTTTATACAGATTTCCTTTATATCTTTGAAACCGTGCTATTACCAACGTTCGGCTCATGCCATACTCAGTTCGTTATATTTTACTTGATTAGTTTCAAACGTAAACTCGCCGAAGATTTTATAGCTTACTTATGGAATAAAGTTAAAAATAACAATATCGCTCCTATCATCAGACAAGCTTCAGCCTGTTATATATCCGGTATATTAGCGCACGCGTCTTTTGTACCTGTTACGTAAGTCTATTTTGTTTATGTTACATTTGTCTATATCACGATTAATTTTTCTCGTTTAATGTAGAACTGTGACCAACATGATAACTGAAATAGCTCGTTGGCTTCATCAATATATCGACGAAGTGAGCAATTATAGAGAAGATGAAAGTTTCGTGATCAATGTACATGGTCTTTTTTACGCGCTTTGTCAAGCTTTATTTTATTTAATCTGCTCCAGGCAAGATGAATTAGTGAATAGTGAAAAACGTAAGTCAGTTTATGAAAATTATGGCTTTACTTTATAAACTTGAAGATTAATAATTGATTTTTTCTAAAACTGTTTCAGATCTAAAATTTTTAGCAAATTTAAATCTAAGTAAAATTGTCACCTGCCGTTTTAATCCTTTACTTGTATGTTCTCGTAATGTTGTTAATCGTTTTGCTGCTGTCACAAAAACTTACCAATTGACTTATTGCTTTTCCGTACTAAATGATCGTAACGTCGTCCCTAGTAAATCTTCCACTGATATATGGTTGGACGAATATTCACCGTTTGAATCCTATTTATTAAAAAGGTTCGTTTATTAAATTCATTTATACTGATATGCCTCGAATTGTTGTTTAATTAAATTTGTTTACAGATCTGGTAAAGTGATACATTCGATACATCGAACTGCTATATCTCCTTCGGAATGTACTGCAAATCCTGCGGAAGTTGTCGGAAGTAAACTCGAAGATGATGAAGATTTTATTCCTAGCGGTGTTACGATATCGAACTCCCCACGCGTACCTGTTTTGAGTTCTTCTCCGTTCTTCGGGTGTAATATGTCTCTTTGAAAGTTGAATAAATCATGTTTACATTGTTGCTTATCGAAGTTGTTTTTTCAATAGGTGTTTAATCGTTGAAGTGATTTGACGATAAGAATTGAAAAGGTTAGTAATTCTCTGATTAATTGGTAGTGATTGATTGATTGCATGGTTTAAAAATACCGTTGTAAGTTTCCGTGTTTATGTATTGTCTTTCTTTCATTCTTATTATAGATGAATTGATATGAAAGCGATCGATAAGTTAATGTCGTGAATACAAATCTTGAATTGTACGACGTAAGTCGTCATCCTGTCATTGCCCCGTTCACTCTCGAATGTATTCGAAAAACAAAGTTTCGGTCAGTTTTGTATCAAAGCAGATATAACTTGCTATGAAATCAAACTTGGAAGCCTTAATTATGGAATAGTGTGAATTCGTTGCCTTAGTACGGATTTCCAGTTTACTTGGTGATAACGTTAACCGCAGTACTAAGTTTTTCCCCGTTATTTACTGTTTCGTTGAATTGGCAGCCCTGTGTCACAGACGTATTTATACAGATATGGAACAGCGTTTTAATATTTTTCATAAACGTAAACACTGCGCATCTGTGAAAAGCTCTAGCGGTTTTGTGGATGGAAATAACTTTCTTTCGTCAGTTCAGCTTATTCGTGAATTCGAAGTGGTACAAAGTTGAACATGTTGTGTCGACGAATTACGTATTAACGTATATTTTCATTTCAATTTCGCATTCGTTAGTGATATTAGAATTAAGTGTAATTTTTCTATTGTTTCGTATTTATCTTTCACGTGTATATCGATTTTTACCGGAGAGTTTTGCATATTAGTGATGTCAATTTGGCGAAATTTCAAAACCGCCGTGTTCGCATCGAATCTTCGCCGCATTAACGTAATGGTATAAACTTGCATTCGAGTGTTGTGTTCGGTAAACTTCTTTATGATTAGAAAAAGAAAAAACGAAATTTCAATTTGTCATGTGCAGCTGATTTAAATTATCTGGAGTACCGCGTCGAAAGTTTCAGTTCAGGTAACTATCCGCGTTATTTTTGAATTTACTCGAAGAATGGTTCTTTATCGCACGTGATTCGATTTATGTAAATATGATGCAAGTTCATCGAACGTTGTAAATAACATCGAGTTGCATTCAATTTTACGAAGCTTTTAAACATTCTGATCAAATCCGCGGAGATTTTTCCGCTTATTTATTCCTCGTACGACAAAACGCTCGGTGTCGATTTGAGAAATTTTTCGCGTCTCGCATGAATTACGCTTTTTTTCCCTTTCGTATGAAAACACGGTATTTTTTGCGTAATATTTTCCTCGCCTAGTTGATCGCTTTGGGTTTACGCGCGGCTGCTGCGACGACGACGGCGGCAGACGCACCTCGGATAACTTTCACTCGGGTTTCTCAATATTTATATGTTGTAAATCTCGTTTTATTTCTAATATTTTTCAATGTCCGTGTATCTATGAAACGTATATAGCTGGTATGTGGTGGGTTTCAATGTAGCTCGAGGGAGCTGTAGGGAATTACAATGAGTCATGGAATAGATGTATGTATCAACGCGGAAAGGTGATGTGGTTTATTGTTCCGTTAATTGGATTCAAGACGGAATGAAATTTCGCAGGAAGTTGACAGGTCGGCGAGTCGGCGGCGACGTAGCGTCTTTTTTTTCCTCGAAGGATAGCACGTTGAAAAATTCGATGAACCGAAGAGTGACTTGGTTTGGTAGCGAGAAATAGGTTAATTTTGAAGTACGACTCTGTAACGCGTATACGGATCCAGTATAACCACTCGAATAGAAGGTTGTAATTCCGGTTCGAGATATGTAATAGGAAAGAAGTCCTGTCATGACTCGTTGATAAGGTGTTACGCCGAAATACCCCTACTTTGACGCTATACCCCGTCGTTTATATAATAAAACCTCGTTATAGTGTAATTTCCACAAATCTGGCATCGCGTTTACACGAAATACCATTCGTCAGCACGCCACCGAGTGCCAATTACGGTACCGCGATCGTGTCCAGCATACGTGTGACGTAATACGCAGGCACGTGCTCCGCGAAGCGAAATGGTCACCGAGCGGACGCGAAACGCCGATGAACCGCGAATCGTTGGTAAATTTCGCGCGAAGATACGTTGAACTGGTTTACGGCGGTGATCGCGCGACGCATCTCGGCGCGTACGCGAAGAAGAGCCATCGAACGAGTTGCGTAACGCGTAGAATCCGTATGAGACGTAATTACACAACGTGCGCGCATAATGAATTAGAGATTTTTTTTCCCCCTCGATCGCTTGTATTCCGATAGCTGCTAGAAATGGAAACGTGCGGCGAGGTATTTGTAATTATTTATCATTATTATGACGCTTGTCAGCGTACAGATGTGTGTCTGCGCTGACTGGACCGTTTAAACGAATATAAAAGTGAAAGTGGCACGGTAGTGCAGGCAGCGGTGTACCGGAGCACGTTCCACATATATTAACATCGAAGAAATAACCGTATCACTAAAAATAGCGATAACGTGTGTTACGTTTTCAACCTGATACCGCTAATTATGTCACGCGAAGTAGAGAATTCGGTGTGAAATTCGACGCCGTACGCGATCACCTGCGCAGGTGGAAGATCTGCCGAGGTTTGGGATACCTGAATCCGTGAATCCTTAGATCTGTGATGGACGATTTGCATAATGCGCGTACGAGCTGGTTTATTCGTGGTTTCAGTATTTCCAATAACAGTATTTCGAATCGGCGGCCGATTGGTTTAAATCGAGAATTGCTTATGCGCATGCGCGCGTTCTTGGAATGGTTGCGTCGATAAACGCGTCGTTTTTGGTTTTAGCGGCTCGCTGAGGTGATATAACAAAAATCAGGGGTTTGGCCCCGAACGGTTTGTTGGGAGCTCGGGTTTCGGAGCTCGAAATCTGAGAAGCCCTGGGCATGAAAAAAAAATAATCGGGTTTTGGGGCCCGGTTTCGTGGCCTACTTCGAAAAACCAAGTTTTGAGTTTCGGTTCCGGGTTTTGAAATTACAGTTTTTGGTCTCTGGCTTCGGGCCAGGGCTCAATTTGAATTTATCGAGGCTTTTTGGGTTTCAGAGCCTGGCCCTGGGCTGGGCCCAACTTCTGACAGAAATGTTCTTCGTTCAATTTCCAACAATTTTTGTCTCGGGCATCTCAAGCCTCACAAAGACGCCTTAGTTTCCGAAATTTCTTCTGCATATCGATAACTTGACAATATTCATCACGAAAAATGTTCCGCATTTGATTTTCAACAATTTTTGTGTGAAAAATTTTTGTCCCAAGTCGCCCCAAGTCTTACAAAAACGCCACAGTTTACAAATTTCTTTGGAAATTTCGCCTATTTCGTAAAATTACAGCGGAATAAGATGAAATATGGGAAAAGTACACTTTGGCCATTGTTGAAAATGCGCCTCGAATGGATGGTATTTCTGCCGTAACATATACGAGTATTTCGCACGTGTACTCCGACGACCACACTGTTGCCGGAGTCGGAGTCATATAACTGCACAAGTGCACAGTAATCGCTAGGTTACGTCGCGTCGCGTCGTCAGCATTGTCAGCAATAATACGCATAAAAATAAATGTTGGAATCGCATAGCGAAGCGATACGGTTTAGAATAATTGACCGTAGATCCGTAGAATTTTTATCGAACTGTAATAAAATTTGAAATTTTTTATAAAGGGAATTATTTTCTCGAAAATTTCAACCCTTTGGTCGCTGGGATCGATGATGCGTACGCGTATCGAGAGATCAACTTGGCAACCTACGAGTATAATTATGTATTTTAAAAACCCAACGGAATGAAGATTACAAGACCATTCTTTCTGGCTGCTCACGCCTCACGTTCGAATGTCGAATTACGAATTACGCAGCGTAGCAATCAGCGAACTGGCGATGTTTACGATTAAATAGTTGACATCGAAGAGTACGCAGTGTACTGTACAGTGTACATTACACACGCGTACAGGCGTACTCCGTACACCTTTAGGAATCCGATTTCCGATTGAGGTCAGCTTCTCGGCTTCTCGCGTCGTAGCTTATCTTGTACTCGTATGTATTTGTGTTTCCAATTCTCTCGCTGTGCTTGAATCTACGACGCGACGCGACGGCGACGGCGACGGCGACGTAAGAAAGGAAAAAACAATCCAGCGAATTCGTGGTACGCGTCTGATTAGTTAATCAGATCGTTTATCGAGAATCCGTTTCCATTTGTACTCGTACGTACAGTAATTCGTAATTTTGATATGGTTCCGTTGAATTTCACAACGACACGTTTTCGTCGCTAGGCTTAGGCTTTATGAAATTTCAAATTTTCCGATCGCTGTGGAATTCGCTTGCTGCGCACAATAATCGACGAGCATACGTATTACGTATACCGTATTTGTAGTTGTACTCGTATGAAGCTGAATCAGCATGTTGTAATGTGCGCGATAAAAATGTTCGGGATTTCCTATTCCTTGTACTGTACGTTGCTGAAGTGTGCGGAAATATCTCGACGCGTTTATATTCGAGTTGTGCTTGAAGTTTTCGAAGTACAAGTTGTTGACAATTTAGCAAAGAGTATTTTTTGTTTTTACGATTTTTACCTGTTTTTATTACGCCCAGATATGTTCTTGAAAAATCTAGTCGTAATTTGATTTTTTTTGGAAATGTCAAAATTATTGCAAAATTAGAACAAATATGAAAATCTACGAATGCGAGAAATATTCATTTTCAAATTTCCAACAATTTTTGTTGCATAAATTTCCCTCCTAAGTCGGTCCAAGCTTCATAAATTGAGTCAATTTATGCATTTTGTTTGCAACGCCGATAGAACTGCGAAATCGTGGCGAAATTAACGTGATACGAAAATAAGGTTTTTTACAAAAAATGTTCCTCATATTATTGTTTTTAACAACTTTCGTTTCAAAAATTTCTATCTCAAGTTGGCCCAAGTTTCACAAAGACGTCCCTATTTGTGAATTCTGCTTGCGACGCCAACAAAAATGAATTAGGCCGATGTGCGTGAAGTTAGCTTGCAAGCTGAGCTTGGGTTTGGGTGATCAGTAGGAAAATTTACACGAGGCGAGTAATGCCTTTTTGAATGTAATATCGTATCTTTAATTATTTACAGTATAATTATGTATGAAGCTTTATACGGACCGAGCTAGCTGTACATCTCTGCCGGTGAAACATCTGTAACACCCCTAAGCAGAAACGCTTCTGATTGGTTTATTGTGCACATTATCGCGTGTTATGCACATGCTTCAAGAAATCATTTCTAGTTGAATGTGGCAAAAATGATTCTGTCAACAACGTCAATGCCCATTGGGTCATATCGATATGTTGAATTAATACCAATGGGAAGCGTTTTTTTCGGCTTAGGGCTCTTATAGATGTTTCGCCGTTACGACAGCATCGCCTCTTTATATAGATAGTGCGGTTCATATAGTCGTTATTTCAATCTTATATACTCGTACGTACTACAGTACGATATATGATAGTCGAAGTATCGTATATAGCGAACGCGCAAGTTTACTGTGTCGCCGTCCAAATGGTGAGATCCGCAAGTTTTTCCGCAAAATTTAACATTGCGGTATATGGAAGAATTTGGTTTTTCTTCAATAACTGCCGAAATATTGACTCCACAACGACATCTCTCGTACATGGTTGGATAGAGCAAGAAAAATGCCACATATTTCGCTCCCTTGCGCTTTATATGTAGACTGTACCACGGAGGAACAGTTTCCGAGATATTTTGATTTAAAGACCAGTTTCATGGAACATATCGTTTATGTTTTCAAATAAATTTTGACGTACTTACTTTATTTAATATTTCATAAGTTTTTAAACCGTTGAATTGCTCTCTCGAGTCTCGACGTGTATTCTTACTCTCGCGATATTGTACGTTTCTTCAGTTTCTTCTCGGCATTATCATTAATACACTTTTTCCGCTTTCGTCGATTTGCGATTGGAATTGTGAGAAGCCTTTATCTGCTATGGCCATGTCGCCGTCTTCGAGTACGTTCATTATTCCCGAATGTCGACTGACGACTAATATGCCAATTTCAAGCTCGTCAGATGAATGGACATTTTCAAAAATTGTGCTGCGCATTTCAAGGAGGTATAACAAATGCAGAGGACAAACAAAGGAATGGCAGACCATCTGCAACCTCTGACATACTAGATCAGAGGAAATCAATGAAATTGAGCGAACCGATTGTCGCAAGACAATTTTTGATTCTCTTGACCAAATCCTGAGTGATTCAAGAAAAGCCGCAAAATTGTCATATCAGTCGATAAATTTCAATGGACAGTTTAAAGACGAATAGTTGAACGCACCTCGTAGTTGGCGGCAATTTTCCAACATTTCGTTCGTGGTTAATTTCACAGATAGAACACCGCGTGGTTTGAACTAATTTAAACTAGAATGTTTGTTGTAGCTACAAAATAAGACCTCGCCGACCCTCGCAAGTTTATTTTAGCCAATTTTACAGCGGTTGGAAGGTTACTTTTTGAACGTGCCTGTGTACGAAATAATACGTCTTACAGCTTCGAATTATACGATATCACGTTCAAAAAGGTATTACTAGCCTCGTGTAAATTTTCCTACCGATCACCCAAACCCAAGCGCAGCTTGAAAGCTAACTGCCAGGTTAGACCTGATCCAAAAAAAAATGTTCATTACAAAAAATATTCCCCATTAAATTTTCAACAGGTTTTGTTTCAACGATTTTTTTCTCGAGTCGTTTCAAGTTTTACGAAAAACATCCTTATACAATAATATGATACCTACTCGTGTATTCGATGTCGAGATTTTCCATTGTTTTACCACAAACCCAATAAAATCGACGAGAATCGCCTTCTCGGACAATCGTCATACCTTTGAAGAAACGACACGCGGAAAACATGCAAAACACTCGCTTCGTTTCCTCCGAAAGCGAAAATTAATTCAGTCGAACGATCTTACAAGAATATTTAAATTTCAACCATTTATTTGTAAAATTTATATTTGACCACAGCCATTCTTCGTGGTACTCGAACAAAACCAAGTATCGAAGTACGCAATTGCCAATTGGTATAGCGAATCATCGAGTGATCACAAGATCGATAACGATCTAAGCTCGCCGCCTCTCTTTTTTGCCCATCGATCGCGTATATCATTACGTAACCGAATCGGTAACGTTATCAGTTGCATAAACGCGCGTGCATACGCAGCGTAATGTGTTATCAGATTGTCGAGTGGAACCTGCGAATGACCTTCGGGTCGTATAGTCCGCGCGTAAATTTACCTACTTACCTATACCTACCTACTTACGTAAACCAATACATGTTTTTTTTTTTTTCGTGTTAGTACGTTTTGTTGGCGGGGTAACGTAAATGAAATAAAAACTAAGGGAAACGGAAAAAGCGCATAAAATTTCATGGTTAACGATGTAGCATCGAAGAAGAGTTTAGGAATTTTTAGCCGGCACCTAGTGCCTATGGAAAATTACAAGTAGATTGTGTTGATAAAAAAATGAAATTTTGAAATGAGAAGAATTTTTCAAAAATGAAGCCCAGCGGATTGCCTTTTTTGAAATGAAATTCTCACCATCATTTATTATTTGCCTTGGTAAGTCGAAACGATTATTTTTCAACAAAAATCATTTGTATTATCATTTTGCAAACGTTTCACCGCATGATTCCATCACTTATCCGCTCTTTTATCGAGTAGACCCTAGACCCTAGACTGTAGACTGTAGACTGTAGACTGTAGACTCGTAGACTTCATGAAATCGATGATTCTGTTCCCTCGGAAACTTTGGTTAGTCGGTTACGAGTAAGTACCATACCGAGATAGCGATTAGCGAACATCCGCTGTTCGACTGTTGTTCGCATTACGTATTATTGCGATAATTTTTACCAAAAACATCGCCTTGAAGGTATTTTTCGTAATTTTTATCAGTTTCTACGACACGATACATCGACGGCCCAAATGACCCAATTTCTGTTTTCTTTGTTTTAAATTTCTTTAAAAATCGATACCCTTCGATATGAATGAATTCGCTGTAAATTTGATTGCGGCCGTTTTCCCCTGCCTCTCCTTATAGTACTTGTACGAGATGTAGCTTTGAGGAGAAGTCACGAGTCGGAGGAAGTTTCGAGTTACTCGAAAAGAAAGGCCTTTTTCGAAGTATTTATCTCGACAATACTTGTTCTTCGTACCAATTTCACTTTGGGGAAGGGGGTTGAAACTGGAAAAATTGATTTCTTGGTCGCCTAGTCTTACGCGTATAAATTTCGTTTGCTGCTGTAAAAAGCAAAGTCACAGAGTTCGTTGGTCATTGGTAATTTGACCTGAACTGGTTGCGATGGCCATGTAAAAGAGGGTGTGTTTGTGTACTGTGTACTCGTATGTCTGCATTTACGTGCGAGCACCACAATACAAATGAACGATGAAAAAAGGACGCCGACGATGTCGTCGCGTAATTTCGCTTTTAAGCGTGTATAGGTAGTTAGGTACGAGTAATTGTAAACATCTTTTTAGTATACGAGTACACGTTGACGTAAGTATGCGACTAGGAGAATTAATTACACCGAACGAACGTACGAAACCTCGTCCGAGTAATCGTCTCCTCCGGCGGTTGCCGCCGCGCCGTTAATTATGCTCGATAATTGTTCGGTAATTAAGCGCGTTCGGCGCTTACGCTATTTCGTCATTACTGATCGGGCATTTTGTTACAGGTGGAGAATGCCCGCACTGGTTCTTTTGGGTAGAAAATGGCTCATCGGTTCAGACGACATGGTTTTTCCGGCCCTGTTCGAAATACTCGTCAGGGTCATATGGTGAGTTGACCTTTATGCAATTCTCCTCTAGCGTCGAGTGCTACGCGTATTTCTGGTATCGATGGTGGAAATCGCCGGTAACGTGTCGAAAATCATCGATATGCCGAAACGTCTAAGGGCGAATACCTTGATTTGGTTTCGTGCACGCGTCGCGTCGCGTCCGTCCAGTATCCGTCGTCGTAAATTAGATGTTGGTGTTGGATGGTTGGTACGGGTGAACAATGAGAATACCGTAATAAACCATACTGCGCGGAAATTTCCCATAACTGGTCAGAGGGGGTATTACCAATACCCGCATTGTACGTAGTTTACCCATTTGGTTGCAAATTCGATGCCAGTTTGCCGCGATACGTCATCGAGCCGATTTTAGCTACCTGGTACCTAGTACCTACCTGTAACGTCGAAAAAGGTAAAAGCGAGTCGAAATGAACAGACGTCAACGGGCCAACAAAACTTCCATTAGAGTCGAAGAAATACGCTCGAAACCAGTTTGATAAATTCGTTGAAATTTCAGCGTATATTGACTAATGATATCGTATCGTTTTCGGTAATACGTAAACGTGATTAAAGTCTGGGAATTTTTCGCGCTAGTCGTGTCGTATCTCAAGGATGCGGGCAAAACGGCCGACCGACGTTGCTCGTGTTATGCGGCAACCGGCAACCGCTATTTCGAGTACATTGTGTAGGTGTATATCTCGTTTAATGCGGTCGACGCGACGTTTGGGTTCGGGTTCGGGTTCTTGTCGCATCTCTCACAACGATGCATTTGTCGTATCAAAGTATCAAAATTCGAGTAAAAAATTCACCTTTTTTGGTACGAGTCACGAAATGATACACTCGTACATGTTTCGTGGTAAACTGGTAATACCTCGAAATTACTGTTTGCGGAATCGTTGATACCTGAAAGAACTTTCTGCTTGTCGATAGAAGCGAAAAATACGTGAACAATTTCAACTCGTAGAGTGTCAAGAGATGATCGGACAATTTCTCATGAATTCGCGTTGTTTACCGAATACCACCGGTCGGTGGTTTACCAAATTACCAAGAATTACCGCTCGATGGGTCGGTAATTACAGTAATTACCACGGTGGTGGGACGATTTACGTATTTGAAAAATCACAATTCGTCGAGTGTAAAATGGTAATCTAGCAAGTTTTCATCAATTCGCGACGTTTACATGTAATTACCGTAATTACGGATGTTTACCGTTCGATTGCTGTAATTACTTGGATAACGTGACCTATTAATATAATTTGAAAAACTCCAATTCGTCGAGAATAAATCGGTAATTTTACGATTTTT
>QBDW01006563.1:0-24687 GCA_003261595.1 Maconellicoccus hirsutus
AAAAAAAAAAAAAAAAAAAAAATTATAAAAAAGTAAAAAATAAAGAAAAATTTGTGTAAATTCAACGTTTAAACACAAATTTGATTTTTCCCTTTTTTTAAATTTAAAAAAAAAAAGAAAATTGAGAAATTGAAAAATAAAAATTTTCAATTGCGTTTTTTCTGGGTTTACTCTTTTTTTTCGAGTGCATTAATTTATAATTTGGCCAAAAAAATAAAAATCCAGAAATTAAAATTTTCTATTTTTATTTCTATTTTTTAAACTTTTTTAAAAAAGGTAAAAATAGAATTCGAATTTATAAAAATAACAAAAGAAATGTGATTAACCAGTATACTTACATTTTATTACTTTTTTTTTCATACTTTTTCATGAACATACAAACTCTAGCAGAATTTTTTTGGAGTTTCAATCTTGAGGGGATAAAAAGAAAAATAATGCACGCGTGGTATGGAAAGAAAATGAGTTTTCTTGAATTTCAACAAAAATTAAGACAGATTGGGGGGAATGCCCCCCCCCCAATCTGTGAAAATGGCAAAGTTGGAAAAATCGTGATTCATGAATTTCAAGTTGGGAAATTTTTATTTGGATTAAAATCAACTACATGAAAATGCAAATCTACTTATTTCCGTTCATACACTCGTAACATACCAGCGACAAACCAAAGTCTCAGCATTATTTACGAATAATGTTGTGGTGTACCTCGAAACGAAGCGAAATATTCAAATGCAATTATTTATTTCATATAGGTGATACCATGCTATTCTTTATAAATTTCAACTTAAAATACACTTAATATTAACCTAAAATGAAAAGAAATTAGCGTTCGTGTAGGAAGAAGAACGGAAGGAGGTTAGTAAAATATCAATTAAATTATTAATCTAAAACCCCTGCGGAAAGTCGGGAAACTTTTTATAAAAAGCGAGGTCGAACCATTGTCTGTAACCTGTAAAAATAATGAAATTTTTCTTGTGTAAATGAAACTTCAAAATGGTGATTAAAACTCGAAGGTTTAAAAAACGTACCTTGTATTGGAATATCTCGTTGTTCTGAGAAACGAACAAAAAAAGAAAACGATTAGTAAAACTAGAAAATCTTTCAACAAAATTCTTCATATTTTTACCTTGCGGTACTCCTTCATTGCCTAAAAGCAAAAAAAATTATGTGAATTTTAAAAATCAAAAATTTTTTGTGAGTAAGCGTTCAAGTCTTTTGAAATATTTTACTTACATCTGTTTACTTCTTCTAGAAAGTCCCTGTGGAGGTCTATTGAGAAAATTTTTAGCGAGTTGAAAAGTCATTAAAATATAAATATAAATAAATTAATATTTATGCACCAAGAATTCCGTCGTAGAATTCGTTTATTTTGGCTTCGGTATTCATATATGGTAAAAAGGCGTCGAAGGCAGGTTGAGCACAATTTATAAGATCTTTGGTAAAAAGTAAAAAACAAATATTTAATTTCATCGTTTATCATTTAAATTTGAGAAATTAATTTTACCTGCGTAAGTTGTAGCTGACTGGACACCTAAAAAAATAGGCAATTATGAATTCATTTTCAATTAACTTATAATCATAAAATTTGTCCAAGTTGAAATGAAAGCTTACAAGTATCGTATACTTCTTTAGCGGTTTTAACAGGATCCGAGTTTCCCGCAATTGTCGTCATGGCGTTGAAAGCATTATTGTAGGCTCTTTTCAATCCTTCGAAATTCAGTCCTGCGATGTTGAAATACACGATTAAAAATTATCACTTTCGTTACGATAATAATAATATCCAAAAATTTTATGAATAAGAAACAAGTATTTTTACAATTTACCCTGAACGTTTGTTGCTTGAAATGCTGCAAAATAAGAAGAAATATATTAAATTTTATTCATTACTAATTATTATTAATTTTCAATTTCATACAGAATGTTCGAAAAATTCGTCAAAAAATAAGTAATTGTAAATTTAATTTTAAACGTTTACTTGTACTTTAACACAAACTTATTGAAATTATAATTAACTTTCGGAACATAACATCAGGTTTTCTTACCTAAAATTATAGCGAGAATGTGAATTATGTTCAATTTGGACATGATTAATTTTCGTTATGGTTTCGTAAAACGAAATAATGTTCTTATGGGAGTCGAATACTTTGCCGCGACTGAACAAATTGCAAAAAAATAATGAAAATTTTCAATCGTCGTTCTGTATTATATTGAGATTTTTTCAATATGAAAATTTTCCGACATATGGCAAGAAGAACTGATGGCGTTACCTTGGTATAGTTATGTTTACTTTTCTGAAATCACGCGTAAAGCAGGTGCAAGTAAAAACAACAACAACGTTCGTCATTCGAAGTTTTTTAAAATTTCAATGAACGTAAAGATCAATCGTGCTAGACGCTTTTTTCAATTTTTTGATACGATTGATAGAATTCAGATAAGTTAGATTCCAAATCTGATACAGTAATGATCCATCACCAAAAAGAAGCTCCCAAGTAACCAAAAGGTAGGAGGAGCACGAGACTCCCCACCAATCCCCATTGCACCTTCAAGGGTAGGGATTGTAAAGAGAAAGTAATGCATATGAGGTTCTATTGTTAGGGGGAAAGAAATCAGTATGAGTTAACGTTAACATACTCCCCCGCGTTGCAAACGCAACACTAGTAGACAGGTTTTCTTGCCGGAATCTCTGGGATGTGTATCTTCCCTTAGAGGCATTTCTAAGGATATGGAAACTTTTCTGTTCCACCTGTCCTAAATAGATTTATGAAATTTGGCCAATGCTACGATAATGCCATCGTAACTACATTTATTTATTCAATTTGGTACCATAAGTGGGATACACATCCAGATCATATCCATATTGTTTTCCTTTTGGCCAAGAGTAATACATAATTTGTACTTGATATAATCTTGCATAAAGTTCCGGTAATTTGTGAAAGAAAGAACAATCACTCGTCCAAATTCTGTAGAAACACTAAATTTGAACAAGATCTTTTTATCAGACCTTTGGTCGTTTTTACAGTCACTACTCGACACACTCCATCCAATCCAGGATGTAACTGAGTAATACGACCCAGACTCCAGTAAGTTGGTGGGCGGTTGTTGTCTTTTATTATCACTAAATCATTGATCCGAGCTTCTTGTTTGTCGGTCCTCCATTTATATCGTTGTTGTAACGTATGCAGATACTCGTTTGACCAGTCTTTCCAAAAACTTTGGACCATTTTTTGGATTTGGTTCCAATACTTTAACTTGTTATCAGAAATATCGACTAAATCAGTGCTAGGTAAAGACGTTATCGGTCTTCCTATTAAAAAATGTCCGGGTGTCAGCACACTGAAATCGTCAGAATTGGAAGATAACGGAATTAACGGTCTGGAGTTTAAGCATGCTTCCATTTGAACTAGAATTGTTGTTAAACCTTCAAAGTTCACGATTTTACTCATTAGCGTTCGCTTTAAGTGAGTTTTTATAGATTTAACACCTGCTTCCCACAAGCCTCCGAAATGGGGCGTATATGGTGGAATAAAGTGCCATTGCATTTCTTTCATGCCAGCGTATTTATGAATTGACGATACTCTATTAACCGTTGACGTAACGAAAGACCTTTTATCTTATTGACACCTTTAAATAAAGCATCATAATGCGTATTTGCACGTCGAAACGGATCATCATAATGTTGACAAAGAATATCCCACGACATGTCAAAATCGGCTTCTCTCAAATTCTCAACCAATTTGAGAGCATTTCCAGTTAACGCTTGGAAAAGAAACTGCCGTTTTGCGTTTGGATTGTCGCGTACTCGCGGATCATCAATTATTCCCTTGAAGAGACCTTTAAATGACGCCCATTTGACGACATTTCCATCGAATTTTGGCACGTCCAAGGTTGGAAGGTTAAGCCAATTATTGGTGTTTTCACCGGTTGATTCAGCACTTGCGGAATTCGACTGGCATACCTTCAAGAGTCGGGCTCGTAATTTTCGAAATCTTGCCGCAAATCTTCGTCGATTTTCGATAGCAAGTTCCGACGATGCCTCAACCTCCAGCAAGGCGTTCACTCTACTATAAATTTCATTTAATTCTGCCAAGTCCGCCTTTGCATCCAACTCCGAGCCCGATTCTACCACTAACTCTTCCAAACACTGGAACTGTACCGCCAGAGCACTCAATGCACGAGCGGAGGGATGGTCGGCCGGAAAGCTAAAAATGGTCAAATCTGGATTAACCGACAATTCTGGATGCACCGGTTCACCAGGTGGACTCTGGCTCACGGAATGCTCCGCAGATACATCCACACCAGCGCCAATCCCCGGAGCGCACAGTGTTTCATTCATGTCCATCGTTTCGTGATCAGACATCAATAAACAAAATTTAGAAATACTTAAAAACAAATATAAAAATTAGAAAAACTGAAAAAAATAATAATATATAATATATAATATATATATATAAATAAGGTTAAAGAAAAACGCCGAAATAATTATCCGGCCCGAAGGACCACTTGATAGAATTCAGATAAGTTAGATTCCAAATCTGATACAGTAATGATCCATCACCAAAAAGAAGCTCCCAAGTAACCAAAAGGTAGGAGGAGCACGAGACTCCCCACCAATCCCCATTGCACCTTCAAGGGTAGGGATTGTAAAGAGAAAGTAATGCATATGAGGTTCTATTGTTAGGGGGAAAGAAATCAGTATGAGTTAACGTTAACAACGATTTTTTGAATCTGTGTGATGCGTATGTAAAAAGTCTACGCGAAATATTGAACAAGGAGTATCTCAAGGAGCAGTTTTAAGCCCTTCACTCTTCATCTTGTATTGCTATGACCAGGGAGCGGATTTATATGCTCTAAAAAACGACAAAATATGCACATATATATTCGCAAAAAAAATCAAAAATATGCGCTAACGCACAAAAATATGCGCTAACGATATGGGTGTCGTTTTAAACATCGCGAAGAGTTCTATTTCATTGTAACATTAAAAATTAATGAAAAAACAAAATGAGACGATTAAATCGTTTAATTATTCGGTTTTATCGACATAAAAGCAATGATAAAAAGAAATTATCATATGACATCGTAAACTATCAATTGTAAAATTCACGTTTAGAGACACCAACGATTGAAGAAGAAAGAATGCCTTGAGTTTTGAATTCTACAAACGTAGTTGCGCGAAACTACAATTGGAGCGCTAAAGTAGAAAAACAGGTTTTTATTTTTTTTAAGGTGCGTTAGCGCTGAAGTGAAAAAACGATTTTTTTTTAGGTGCCGCGGTAAAGTGAAAAAACACGTTTTTTTTAAGGTGGAATTTTGAAAATGTTGAAAATATGCTCTAAAAATTGGAAAAACAAGGAAATATGCGCTAATAGGGTGAAATATACGCTAAAAATGAATTAAAATATGCAAAAACACGATTTTTTACTAAAAATATGCAAAATATGCGCTAACATATGGGGCTCATTTTGCTCAGGAAGACTTGAAACGTAAAAGTAACTGACATATGCTGCATTATATTCAACACTGACAAATATGCGATTTCAGATGAAATCGCATATTAAGGGAAAAATCAAATTTGTGTTTAAACGTTGCATTTACACAAATTTTTCTTTATTTTTTACTTTTTTATAATTTTTATAAGATTAAATCTGAAAAAATTAAAAAAAATAATAATGATCACTAATTATCAATAATATGGGGTTGGGCCGCGAAGCGGCCAGGGGCGAAGCCCCTAGTTTTTTTTACGAAATCCAAATTGAAATGACGGTAAAATCTTTTTCTTTTCAAGAAAATCCAAGAACCGTTTCCGAACAATTTTTTCAAATACTATTTTCGATAACGACGAAAGCAGGCTTATTGGGCGATAATCATTCGGTGATGATGAAGGCTTGTTACGTCTTGAAATCACAATTATTTCAGCATGTTTCCAGGCAGTAAGAAAATATAGGGTTTTGTTGTTATTTTCTGGATGGCGATTATTTCTGAAGAATAATTTGCACTTTCTGGAAGAATTATCGGAGGAACGCGATTTTTTTTTATATTGTCTTCTTGATGAGAATTAGAATTTCCGTCAGGAGGTTTATCCGGGTCTTTCGAGAACGAAGCGAAACGATTTTTACCAAATAACATATTGCGAGGCACTGTTATTGGCTGTTGACGGTAGCGTGTCTGAGTGAATTGATGTAAAAATGAAAATTTTCATGTTCTTTATGGAATAACAGGAATTTAAGGTTTCATTACACTGAAAGAATGATCCAAGTAATGTAAATACTCTCCGGAATATCTGACTCTCTGCATAAACTACTCGCGAGGTGTCTTCGTGTTGCTAGCTCCAACAGCGGTGAAGATGATAACTCCAACACGTCGCGCGATCGTTAAGAATTCCAATTTTTTTTGGCTCGCGTAATTCTTCTGGCGCTTCATCCAGATGTAATTCGTCAAAACCGAAGTCTGATTTTCGCGAACCAGATGATGCACTAGAAAGCGGCGACGAATCGCCTAAAGAGTCACTGGAAGAATTCGAAGGCTGTGCCTCTTTCTCATCAATCACTTCAGCTAGCTCCGTTACACACAATTGAATCTTGCGCCGCATTTCATCTACTACTGAATCCCTTTTAATCATCAATTCATAATACTTATCGATGAAAAATTTTACTTGTTCTCATTTTTCAAACGGATTTTAGTTCATAACCGATTCATAAATTACTACATGTGAAAATAATGAAGAAAAGAGGTAGGAAACGTACGATCGATACCATCACGCTCATATCAAGATGTACAATGCTCGAATGAATTTTTTTTTAAATGGTAAAACCGACAAAAATCATTCAAAAATTGATCAAATTTATATTAAATAATTTAATTTAAACTTTTAACAATTTTTACGATGTCAAGTTATACAAGTTGGAATTTAACGTTGTATTTTAACCTGGAAAAAAATAAAAGAGAAACATTAAAAGCTCACGATTAAAAACTCGGAAACTTTAACTTTTCTCTTTTTCTCCTGCGAAACAATAAGTTGAGGCAATTTCGTAGGATTGGCGTTGTTTATTAAGAAAGTGAAAATAAGTTGATGAAAGCGAAACGTACGAAAGAGGGGACACGTCGACAGTTGACTTGGACAGGATTATCTACGAAGGATGACGAGATTAATCCAACGTCAAAGCAAAGACGAAGGGCTAATTGCAACGGTGACATTTCGAGGCGATGCCGTGACACGACGCAACAGTTGTTACCGCTGCGGAGCCTTTGGACAGTACGATGAAAATCTGGAATGCGACCTGTACTCTTCTCAGCGTAGATTTGATCAGATTTACTAATTTCAAAGGAGGTGGTAAGATGATCTTAATGGATGAAACGATTCAGTTGGGTGGAAAAAAGAAGGAATTTTGGTACACGGCAGAGCTTCATTATTACCTATTCATCGCATCCGCGAGTATTTGCCGAAATTTCTCTCACCCTTGCATCGCTGCGATGCCCTCGCGAATAATTTCGTCAATTTCCTCGAGCATTTTTTTCTTCCTTCGAACGCTCGACTTGTTAATCTAAACAAAGCTGATAGACTTACTTGGTGGCGTTGTGGCCGAAAAAAAGAAAGACGTCGAGAGTCGTCATGGTGAAACGTAAAAAAGAAAAAGAAATCTACCACTGGGGAGGTTTTTTTCTTTGCTTTGCAGTTTAAGCGTAATTTTCATCGTCAATTTAACCATAGAATTGTGACGAAGGTCCTCGACATATCGAATTACGATAAAAAGAAAACCCATTACCATGACGGAAGTAATATTTAAAAAAACCGTAGAAACGAAACGACTTGGCGGGCGTTAAAGCGTGGAAAAGGAGTAAAAAAGGAAGAAAGAACAACGCGTAGTGGAGAGGAAAAAAAAAGGCCACCGAAAGTTCGAAATTGTTTTGTTAGTGCATTACTTACCCTAACGCCGAAAATGCTTTTAAAGTTTATTTCTTAAAATCGTTGTTCCATTACTAAAACCCGGCATTAAAGTTGTGTATCTACTAATTGCATTAGTGGTCTTAACATGGATTGGAATTCCACCTGGGGCTCGACCCGCTCATCGTCTTTCGTTTAGGGTACACTAAAGGGAATGTTACACCTACCCCTCGGACTACAGTAACTTCTGCCCTGCTCTCTATTGTTTCCAACAACTGCGAAATATTGCCCTATACAGGCTCGCAATTAAGGGTTGTGTCGTTCCCTAAGTATATCTCACCAGCGGCCGTCGCCGTGTTGCGGCGCTGCCTCACGTCATCTTTGTAAGCCGTGTATACCGTGCGTTTCTTTATACTTTTACACTTTCTTCTCTCGTTTGGAAATAATACACGTCACACCTTTCGCCCAACTTTTCGACCGCAACTGTGCTTTTTTGCGATTTTTTTTATTCCGCCTTTCAAACAACGAAACTTATTTTCTTTTTAAATGGCTCCGCATTTCGGAGTAATTTTTAAATAATGTTTTGGACTAGTGTTGCTCCTACGTAGGATTTTTTTGGGGGTTGTTTTTTGTTGTAGGGGGTTTCGTCGGTCTGATGCGATTTTTATGTTTTAGTGGGGTGGGTTTTGTTCAGAGCTGTCGTATAATACGAGAAACATTGTTCTTTTTGCAGCCACGCGTAGAAATTAAATTTAGTCGCGTAGTTATTTTATTTTATTAAGCAAAATTACTGTTGTGATTCAGCACAGTGATCTTGAGCAACTGATTTTCACATTTTCTGTAAGTGGAGATGTGGCTCAAGTGGCCTACTTATGTTGCAGTAACCTTTGCCGAAAACTTTGCTTGGTAGTGAGACTGTAGGAAATTCTCGAAAATTAATGAAAAAATATAAATAAATGAATAAAATATGTAATTGAATAAAAAAAATTTTTAATATTTTTATTTAGTTCATAACAATTTAATATGATTGGAAAAAATGCAAATAATTTTGTCGAGTTTGTAATAAAGTGAACTAAAGTTATTAATAATTAGTTTTTTTATTTAATCTTTATTCATTTAGCCCTTTGAGTCTTGCCAATTTTTCTTGAACTTCGTAAATCTCGTTTAGTTTGTGTTCTCCTGAGACCGAATATCTTTGCTTCACTCGTGACAATATTTAATTAATCCGTCTTATTGAAATATGAACAATCTCATTAAAATAATAAATTAACGATGAAAAAAAAAACTATTATTAATGTGTACGCTGGAGTTGGACGCGAAAAAAGTCATACCATTTTAACTGGAGTTGAAAGTGACTTGGAAGAATTAATGATTGGTTATTTTTATAGTTTCTAGAAGGGAGATATGGGTCCTTAAAGAAGGTACATTTTCGAAGAAATGTAGGTTTTTTTCATATTGCACCCTGAAAACAAGATTCGAGATCAAATCGACCATGTTTGAAAGATAGCGAATGCTCGTAATTTCACGTTGAGAGGATATAAAATAGGAAAATAGTGATAAATTGCAAATGTTAAAGCCATAAGACTAATGAGCACGGAGGCAAATAATCGGTGGATCGATCGACTATATATATCGTTGCGCGACACACTTTACTAGCGAGTAGTGGAAACATATAGTTTCGCTCGCGTCGCGCAACGGTCGATCGATCCTCGCCAGCGCCGAAAATTTTTTTTTGTGTTCTGTGTTATTATGGCCCGTTACAATTGCCATATTCAATTACAGGGCCAGTTTTAGGATTGTTCGTTTGGGGGGAGGTAGGTTCCATAAATTATGAGTAATTTTTTTTTTTTAAAGAAGAGATAACTAAAAGTGATGTTGTGTTTTAAAATAGGTAAAAATTGCGAGTGGAGCTTGAACTCTTGGGGGGGGGGTTAACACCCAAAACCCCCCTTAAAACCGGCCCTGTTCAATTAACGTTTCAAAATTACAAAAATAACATGCAAACGTTTATAGCACCATGAAATCACATCGATTTTAAATAATTTCTATTGATGAATTGTAAAATTTAAGATGAACGCGCCACGTTCTGGCATCGCGAGATGATGGTGAAGGAGGAAGCTGAAACCGCGTACAAGGGTGTTGGTTGGCTTGTTCTATATATTTCAAGGGTGACGCGTAACGTACGTTTAAATTCATTAAACGCGTGGCGAAGGGTGTGAAAGCGACGATTATGAGTGACGTTTATTAATTTTTGGTGACTCGGGCGTTTCGTGACGCCCGATTTAGCGCGATCATAGGTTCGCGCTTTGCGGTAAGAAGAATTTCAATTTTGGAGAGTACGATTGCGACAGTTACACGATGGTTTGGTAAATATTTACGTATTAAATAGGCTAAGCGAGGAAATGTAATAACGGAAATCGCGCGCCAGTATGAGTTTTTTTTCGTGTATTTTTTGAGGGGGGTTTCGAAAAAATTTACATTGTGATGTTGCATACATATATGGCGGTTCGGTGTTATAAAAGCGATATAAAAATTGAAAGGTAAGCGTAGATCGATTTAATTTATTATAAAACATTTACCTTTGATTTTTTTTTCTTTTTTTTCGCTTACCATGTACAAACAACATTCCCGCTCAGAAGCAATGATATTTCGACGATATTTTCTCAAAATTGGTTTTTACCCTATGTTAAAAATAAAATATTGTAGCGTTCGCGTTTACCCAACGTGTACCGAAGATTTTGTTCGGCGAAAGGAATCGGAGTTGTTGTAAAGTTAGAAAAAGATGGACGCTTGTGGTTGTAAATTAAAATTTGAGCTGATGTGTGAGGTGTTACACCTCCAAATTTAGCGTTCAAAGTATGAGAAAAAAATTAAAAAATTTTACCACTTTTTTAAATTATTTTTCAAGTTTTTTTTTCGATTTTTCATCCGAGTTCAGTATGTTGAAAAATGACATGAAATAATTAGGTTAGTTATTTGTTTTCCATTATCACGACTTAGCAACTCAATCTCGTTGTTTTCAAAATTTCCGGGGAAGAGGGGGAAATTAATAGGTTGAAAGCAATAGAAAATGACAATTCGAGACACGATCAGATCCGCTAAAAGCGAAAATAAGCCAGGGCAGAATATTCTGCTCCCTCCCTCCCCATTTCGTTTATGATGCTTACTGACTCAGCGGGATAGAAAATTGTCCTCGTTATTGAACAATCTTTTTGGAGACTTCTTTGGACTAGAGGGTCCATCTTTGATGGATACTCTCGAGTAGCAAAATTTGTGAAAAATCGAGGAGGGTACATTTTTTGTGCCGACAATTTTTTTCATATGTTGTATTTCGAAACATCATTTTCAAGATTTTTCTCTCCAAAAATACTCCTCATGTGAGCGAATTTTTGGTAACATTTATTAATTTATGGAATAAATGAATAAATTGTAAAAAATTTTGTAGGGATTAAGAATGTAGTTTAACTTCCTACTAAATTACACCCTTCAGAGAAGTAAATTTTATCATTTGGAGATTTTCTTACTTGCTCATTATATTTCATCACTTGCGTAAAAATGATAGCTTCAGTCAGTGGCGCAACGATGAGTTTGCCGCCTGGGGACAAACAATACTCGTCAGTGTCGTAGCCGGAGGGATGGGGGGGGGGTCATTTAAACAGAAATTTTGTGCCATATGCAGAGCCAAATAGAAAAATTTCACACCAAAGGTGGATAATGGTATCGGCATGCGATTTTTTTCATGGAAGGGTATTTCGAATTTCTCATATTTTTTTCTTTTATAAACAATATTTAAATTTAAAAAATTGAAAAATAAGAAAAAACTACCCGAACGGAGTAAAGGCGAAAATTTTTTAAATATTTATTACATAAAGGTGCTATTTTTATAATTTTTGAGTAGATTTTTAAGCAACATTTGGTGTAATTGAAGTATAGCTCAGTTGCATAGGTTGTAAAATTTCTTCGATGGTCTATAACTCTAAGCAGGGAGGGGGGAGCGTATTAATTGAAAGCACGATTAAAATTTATGATTGAAGTTGTTTTTTGGCTTTTCCTCGGAAAGATGACGTACTTTAGAACTGATTTTTTTTCTAATTCAGTTTGAAAAGTTTATTCTGGATAAAATAAGTGGATTTCTTGTTCATTTTTTTGATAGAAGTGGAACAAAAATCTAAAATTTTTTCCACCCTTTGATAAAGTGACGCCCGGGGACAAATCTCCCTTGGCTCCCCCTTGTTGCGCCACTGGCTTCAGCTCTGGCGATTGATCATCTCAGTGGTCCTCTTTTTGAAGTCTCTCGAACGCAAATTGTTCTCTTGGTTTAGGCAATTTTTTCAAATTCTCGCAATACTCTCGAGGCGGAGCGACGTTTCATTAAAAACAAATCAGCGACGAAATACGCCGGTATCGTTGCCTAGGCTGGTTCTTACATTATTAAGTTATTCGCCGCAAAGGACTGCGAAACTAAAACTTTCAAAGCTGGAGTATACGCGAATCTGTCCAAATCGACAGTTTTTCCAACTGTAATGAAGACTAATGCGCGAACGTGGACCGAATGATCTTATCAGCGGTAAATTGGCATTCGACGTGAAAATTTACGAAAATAAAGTTAATGGTACATTCACGAGTATATACGAATCCAAAGGTAGGAGTTCGGTGCGTTACTGGGGGGGGGGGGTACATAAAACCTCCAAGATTAGGTGAAATATTTATCTCGCGGTTGAGGTTAACGTCAATTGGAACTCGACACCTCGGCATTCTCCTGAGAATGAAATTTTCCGACGAAAAGGACAACGTTTGTAATATAAGCTCGCTGAAGGAAAGAAGAGGGGAACGATGGTGGAGGAAAAAAAAACGACATATTGAAACATTGATGAGAGTGCTTATGCTGGTGGCAGGTATAGGTCTCACACCGTTCAACTCCTTCCGCACGATTGAATACATTACTTGGAATATTAACCGAAAGCAGCCAACAATTCTATTTCCTAAACTGGGGAATTTGTTGAGAGTGCAACCGCATCGATTTTGTGTATGTTTCACGAGCATACGTGGTGGCCTTTTTTTTTTTGCACTACGCAAAATCAATATTTGCGATCTTGTTCGACAGGTCTTTTGGGTTTTTTTATGCGATATATTTTTGAGTATTTTATTGACTGTAGGTTTTCGCTCGGATTGTCTTGGTCGTATATTAGATTTTTTTTCGGGCCAATGCGATGAAGTGAGGTAGCCGTGTGGGAGATTGGAAAAGATAGGATAGACCTACGTGAGACCTTCGAGGAAATTTAATACCGGCGAATATTTATTTTTATATTTTGCTTTAACATTTGCATATACACAAGGCTACCTGTAAGGTTTTGGTATTTGATTAATAAATATTTGAAAGGGTGGAAAAAATGGCGTTATAAAAGGTACACGATTGTTTTGGCGTTTGTTTGGTTTACGTTATACGCGTTTTTGTTTGTATTTTAGAAATTTTTTAAAATTTCACGTGGTTTTGCGAAGTAGAAAGATATTGTAGTGGGATTCTTTTGTATTTGGAACAAGATACGTACGTCTGGGGACGTGGAATATAAATATTGAAAATTCAACGTTTCGTCTGGTGTTCGCGAATGACACGTGGAAGATTTTTTATCGTATTTTCGTGTTATTTATTATTGTAAACTTTCAAGAAGAAGGTAATTTTTCAAAATTTACCTTCGTAGAGATCGTATTGTTTTTTCAGGTTCAAGGTGAATTTTCAATTTTTTTCACGCGTGGGTAGCGACATCCTTTGCGAGGATCCCCCCTGCCTCCGCGAACAAAACGTGACTTGAGCTATGAAAATATTCCAGTAATCTTATGCCACGTGACGATATCGTGTATTTATTGAGGGTGAATTTTGTACCGAATTAAATTTGCTCTTAGTGGTAAATTCGCGTTCATTATCGGCAAAGCCGTAGAGAACCAGCAAGGACTTGGGGCAAAAAAATTGAGGGCCCTATAAAAAATGGTTTACCTCCCCCTCAATCAATCTAGTAGGTTTAAAAAAGGTATTTTTTGGTATGGAATATTGTACAATTACAAAATAATTAGCCTAAAATGTACAAATCATTAAAAATGCCCTTTTCGAGTCTTTTTCTGTGCAAAGTCATCGACCAGTTCAGGATAAAAACGTCAAGAACTTTCTACAGTTTCGCAGCGTAAATAAAGTAAATATAATTCGCAAGTTGGTTCATATTTTCAAATTATTTTCAGCTTTCTCAAAAAATGCGGGTCCTGTGGAAAACGCGAGCCCAGGGCAAATTGTCCTATTTGCCCCCTGTTGAGATGGTCGTATATTTTAAAGAATTTTAAATCATCATCATCGTGGAATAAAAATTTTTAATTGAACGTACAAAAGACCGGAAATAGAATAAAAGGCAAGTGAAAACTTGCAAAAACCGTAACGTGAAAATACTGTAAAAATTTATGGCTGACAGCCGAATAATTCTAAATTTCTAAAGATACATAGCCACTAATATCTTAGTCTAAATATTAACGTAAATCAACACCCCCTTCCCCTCTACGGTCCTGATTATCAGGTGTATTTCTCACTCGCGAAGAACTCTTTGAATGTGTCTGGTTCTAATTCAAGTTAAACTCGCAGTACGTGCCGCACTAGCGCCATCTGTTGCGAGTTACACTTAACTCTGTGCCGACATGTGTAACGAAAGTAGAAGGGATACGAACCGGTTACTCCCTCACAACTCCTCACTTCTTTCTTCGATACAACCACACCAACTCCCCGCCCGCTTATTTGTACATCGCGAACCCACCATTCTGTACATCACAATTCGTGTGCTTCCTCGGCGTAATTAAATAATGTAGAGAATGAACCGTGCGCTTCGTTTGTGCTTAAATGTGCCCAAAACTGTCATTTGTGCCCGACCCTAATGTCAAATTATGTGGGTAAATTGGAAACGAAAATCGATCTAATTCGAAGGTCGTGAAACCTAAATGGTCCAAACGCGACATCTATCATCTCAGGTAACTATTAAACATTTAAAATCAATACGACGTGGAGACGGAAAACCTCGAGAGTAGTACGCGGATTTTCATCAAGTAGCGAACACCTATCGCTTGATATACGTCAATTACGCTCGTTATAATAAGATTAGATCGCAAGTAACGTCAGTCGGATACGTGGTAAAAATGTAATTACTAATTCATTCGCTATCTCGCGATATATCGCCGATAACCTGCTTTTAGCGTCGATACACGGCGCCGCGTCGCGGACTTCGTAGCTAATTCGCGAAAACCTCGAGCGTGTGAATAAATAAAGGAGCGTAAAGAAAAGGGTCGCGGAGACGTGAAGGCGATACCTTGGAAAATTAGTAGATCGAGTAATCCCGCAATGTTTCAAATTAACGTTCGAACTTGCAGCGTCGTTGTATCCCAATGTGGTATAAGTTTCGGCGAAAGTATAACGATCTTTATCGTCACAGGTACACGAGGCCTCGTCTCATGAGTATATTTCAATAATTACGGCGATGTTTTATTCGTCGACAAATAATATACACGGTAACTAGCGCGCAAAATAACCATCATTAACGAAACTGCGCATGAATGGAGTTAAAGTGTTGTTTGGAAGCACTTAAAGGCTGCTTTTTACGTACCCTTACTTTCACTTCGGATTATACATAACAATACTACACGCTAAAGTGACTAGATCAAATGCCACCCGTTACGTTTTCCACGTTTACTTTCCTTTTTTTCTCCATCCCTGTCGCCCCGCCGTTGTCGTACTTGTGAGCTCCGGCGTCGTGAGTTTTTTTCAAAGTTTAAGTTCAAAGACATTTTTATTTTCATTTCAACTCGCGTGTTTGTTTACCTAGGGTTTTTTTCGCTTCTTTTGTTTGCGCGTTAATGAGCCAGCGAACGAGAATAAAATCTACTTGTAAAATCAACATATTCCGGCGAAATGTTTTCTTACACGATTAAACCGCGTGTTGGTTTTACCACCGATGATGGTCAACTCTCGAGAATATAGCTGAAATGAAATTAGCATACTTGAGCGAACGCGTATGCTGTATCTGTATATTCGAAGCGTCGGCAACCTTATTAAATAACGTTAGCGCGTTAATTTCAAAAGCGTCAAGGATGGTCGCCCCGTTGCGGGGTCTTTTGTGCGGATGCAACGTCTCTCATTAGAGATGCGCCGAGTCTAGACGCCATATTGATATTCGCGTCGTTTGTTTGACGTCTAGTGTTATTTGCGTCTGGTACAGGACCTTTGGTATTTTGTAATTTAACGCGTACTTAATTACGGTACGGTTCGTCACTTTGTCTTAATTATTTAATTATGTCGTGGACGTACGCGGATTGTGATGTAGGGATTGGTTTGCGTTGATGTGCAGGAGGCGGGGTGATGTGGTTGTATGGAAGAAAGAAGTGGGGAGTCGTGAGGAAGTAACCGGTTTGTATCCCTTCTACTTTCATTACATTGTCGGCAAGGAGGTACGTGTATTCTACGATAGATGGCGCTAGTGCAGTATGTATTGTCGAGTCTTTATCCCACCCACTGGTAAGAGAACGTATTTCCCCTCCCATGGACGAAGTCACCCCTACGTCAAAGCTCAGCCAGACCGTCAGTGTTGCCTTTTCTGGATTTCTTTAGTTCTCTCGCCTACAGGATTTTCAAATCAGATTATCAGTGTTGAAATGTGGAAATCGAAATATTTACTTTGAAATAAAAAAACGAAAAGTATGAAAGTGAATTATCAAAAATAAAATAAAAAAAAATTTTTTTAATGGAAACATCAAAACTGAAAAATTTTTGTTAGTGACATCAAAGTACAATTTGATTTTTTGCAGTTGTCCGTCAGGTTTTTTGAATTTTTTTATGATTTTTTCGCGGAATAGTTTGATACCTGGTTTAGGAGAAGTAGAGGGGAAGGGTTCATTAGGTTGATAGTCTCACCGAACGATTTTTTATCGGGGTTTTTAACAATATAATAACAAATTGTTAGCGAAAAATTCCAAAAAAGTATAAATTGTGTATTTTTATTCTTTTTTTTTCTTTCTACGATTTTCTTTTAATTGTTCAATTTCTTGAATTGTTCAGCACCCTTGGCATATTTTCTGTGGTCATTGCTATTGGCACCAAGCATGGACGTCCATAGCGGGTAGTGGAATTAGCATCTCGTAGGCTTTTCATATTTGGGGGGAGGGGGTGGTTTCTGCGTACAATTAGAAATGTTTGTAATTCAGATAATCAAATCGTTCAGTTATACGTTTATTAAAATTTTTAATAAAAAAGCAAAACAAAATGACTTTAAAGTTGAAACGTACTTACTTTATCTATTTACTGAAAAGAAGTTAGTCGCCTTGGTTGTTTTCCGAAGTCATTTATGGCGTCCTCGACAAAATCTTTGTCGTTTTGAATTCCTTGTTTATGTCCTTACCCCTCTATTTTGTTTCATACCTGAAGGAAGTTGTTGTTTAGTAGCCTTAAACCAACTTAGGATATCCTTCCTCCTATTTTTGTCAAGTTTACCTCCACAGGTTACCTGATCTTTTTGGTTTATGAACTTGCTCTCTTTTGGAGTTAGACGTCTCTTCAATGAAAATTTGAACATTGTTGTCAGAATATCCCCCCCCCCTCCTCCCCCTCTTCCTCCTGAGCTTTGAAATCCAATTTTTTCAATGGATCTTTCTTAAGGCGAGCCAGAAAGAAAAGCTGATTCGAGAAGATTTACGTAATCATTGATGCTGTAGAATTTTTCCATCGATGCTTCTCCTCCTTCGCATAATTTGACGTATACGTAAATAATGAGGAAAAAAAAAGTCGAAACTCGTATTTCACTAAGAAAACATCAAAGTTAGACAATCATCAAATTCAACCAACTAATTTTTCTTCATTTCCGCCGAACTATTCATTTGAGGAAAAATAACGAAATCCGTAACCGTTCCGACGAATTCTCTCGTTTATTCGAAATTTGTAAAATTGACGTTTCAACGTGAAAAATCCAACGCTCGTTACGATTACAATAAAAAAAAAACTGAAAAAAAAAGGCAAAAAACCAGCTCTTATAACTTGTACACACGTACGCCAATATAACGCAAATTGAACGTTCGTGTTTTATCCATCGATGAATATTTGTCTTTTTTTAACTTCGCCACTCCGTCACTTTCTCGCTTTCCTCGTCGAAGCCCTTTTTTTTCACGTTTCGTTGGTCGTGCTGAATATCAAAGAAAAGTGCAACTGCCCTCGAAATATTAATGATAGAAGGGAAAAAGGTATTGTGCTCGCGTCATCTTTTCTCGAGGTTTGGTTTTCCTTCGCCCCAAGTCCGCGTATCGCAGATGAAATTCGTGCGAATGTACGATTTCTCAACGTTTTGTTCGTGCAGTGTTTCGTGTAAATTTGAGTTTTTTTGGCGATTTTACACGCGTAATATGTTTTGTTGATTAAAAGCGGAAATATTAAAATCGGCGTTTTACGAGAAATACTCGAACGAAAGGGAAACTTGAGGGGAAATGTGCGTTTTAAAGCTTCGCAAAATACATCGTTAAAAGAATACTCCACTTACGATCCAAACGAGTTTGTTCAAATTTTAATACAGCGACGTTTATTTTTTCCGAACCCCCCGTCAAATAGCATTTAATACCCGAAGCTGTTCAACAGCAAAGAAAAATTTTTTCCTCGTATTGTCGCATTTTTCAAAAATGAATTTCCATAGTATAATTGGTTTAGGATGCATTAGCTAAGTTTCCTTTCGCGAAAAAATATATATTGCTTTTAAAATAACAAAAGGCGGATTGTTTATAGTACTCGCGAATGCTTTCGCTCACAATGGACCTACTTTTACCTTTTTTTTAATACGTTTAGAAGAAAAAATGTCTCGGAATAATTTTATTTGCTATGTTAATTGAACGATAACAAAGGAGGTTTTTTTTTCGCGGTATTTCGTCATTTAACGATTACACGCGATTCGGGGTTGGTTGAATTGAATATTGTTTTTTAAGCGTAAAAGCGGCAAATTGTAATGGTGGTAATTTCGCGTCGAGCGGGTGGAAACCACATCGTTATGAATATAATTAAGCAGTTAAATAAGTGAAGAAAATTTCCAACATGAATAAAACATGAATTTATTATCTAACGTGGTATTATCTGCGGTGGGCGAAGGGCGTATTACAGGTAGACGCGGTTTTCGTCGGATTTGTATTTTTCTCGGCGTAAATTTACATACAAGGTAAACAAACTCGGCTCGTTTGAAATATATATGTATGTGCAATATATGCCAAGAAAATGACGAGATACGAGATGGACGAAGAAGTGGAAAAATACCAAGTATGAGAAAACGAATATCTCCTTGATTAAATTTCAACTACGCTTAATAGATCCGAAGACGTTTACGTAAATAACCCTCCGCCTCTGGAACGAGCGTTAATATACCTTTTAATTATACATTCTTCGATACTAAGAGAGAAAAGGGAAAAAGAGCATGGAAGGCGCGAGAAAATGCTATATTTACGAGTATTACTACTTATGCAATTATTTGCTCAACTCTTGCGAATTTGATGCTCGTTTTACGTTATCTTCGACGTAAACGTCGGTACTTAATGGTACATGAAACGTTACGTTGAGTTCACTTTTTCATGTATCGTTTTGCCTGCGCTTTCAACGAGGGTTCGATTTCACCTTTTTTTCATCCTTTTTCGCTTCCAAATTCGCCATTTGCGCGAAAGTAAAAGAGATATCTCGGGGGAATTGGCTGCGTCGATTTGGAAGATGAGCTGGCTCGGTGCGGTCTTAGAAGAGTCGTGGGTTTTGGGGAATTACGCGATGGATTGCGTTAATTGTAGAGACATGATGGATACGTGGCGATGAGAGGTTTTAAACGCGGTGGTGGATGAGTTGAAAAACAATTTGGAGTTTCAACTTAGACGAGATAGATATGGAATAAGTGGAAAATCTGTTGGAGGTTTTATCCGCCGTTGATGTGAACAGAAATTGTGTATTTAGAGATGTGGCGAATCGGGATTTCCGATAATTCCAAGCAATCGAAATTTATGCTTTGTTGGAAGATTTTGCCGTAGTTTTATGGAATTACATTGCGCAAATGTTTGTCGTGTTTTTATAAAATGTGAAAATTTCCACCGCGGTGAAATTTAGTCTTTCAGAAGTGAAAAAGCATCGCAACATTGTCATATTTCAATAAAATGTGACATATGCTGTGACAAATTTTTGTCATACTTGTACAAAATATAGCAAATTTTTGCCGTATTTGCACAAAATATGTCAAATTTTTGTCGTATTTGCACAACACGTGACAAGCTTGCAACACAACAGACAAAATTTTCACTAGTTTTCAAAAGTGAAGTAACATTGCAACATTTTGTCATGTTTCAATAGAATATGACTTATCTCGTGACGAAATTTTATCATATTTGCACAGAATATGACAGATGTTTGTCGTATTTGCACAACACGTGACAAGCTTGCAACACAACAGACAAAATTTTCACTAGTTTTCAAAAGTGAAGTAACATTGCAACATTTGTCATATTTCAATAAAATATGACATAATTATCTCGTGACGAAATATGTCATATTTCAATAAAATATGACATATCTCGTGACGAAATTTTGTCATATTTGCACAGAATATGACAGATGTTTGTCGTATTTGCACAACGTGTGACAAACTTTCAACACGACAACTGACAAGATGTTCAATAGTTTTCAAAAGTGAAAAAATAACGTAACATTTCGTCATATTTCAGTAAAATGTGACATATGCCGTGACAAATTTTTGCCATATTTCCACAAAATATGGCAAATTTTTGTCATGTTTGCACAAAATATGACAGATGATTGTCGTATTTGCGCAACACGTGACAAACTTTCAACACAACCGACAAGATTGTCACTAGTTTTCAAAAAAAAAGGAATATTGCTACATTTTGTAGTATTTTAATAAGACATGACATATCTCATGACAAAATTTTGTCATATTTTCAACACAATATGACAATTTTATGTCATTTCATAACATGTGATTCAGCTTTGGTCATATTTTCATAAAATAAAATTTGAGACAATTGGTCGAAGTAAAAATATGCCACTTTTTTTTTAAAACCACGACAAAAATTAAGTCACATTTTGTGAATTATGCAAATTCTGTCGTAATAGAATCAGAGATTCTGGTTTCAGAACACATGACTTAATTTTTGTCATGTTTTCACAAAATGTGACTTATTCTCTGCGATCCTAAATTTTTGTCGTATTTTAAAACAACGTGGCAAAATTTTGTCGCAATGAAAATTTGGTCGTAATGGTATTTTTAATTTTTATCGCTACAAATTTTCATCATATTTTCACAAAATTTGACCAATTTTCAACGACGAAATTTTTATGGCTACAAAATGTTGCCATGTTATCATGAAATGTGATACGTTGTCATCTTGACAGGATTTTTGTCACATTTCAACGACTTAATTTTAGCACCGACTGATTACTGCGATATCTTCGTGAATTTTGGCATCAGCGGTGACGAAATTTTTTCACATTTTCATAATAAGCAAGAAAGCCCATAAGGGGAGCTGGAGGCCTGTGACGCCAGGCGTCTAAAAATAAAATTTTTGTTCGCTTCTTGACCAGATTTTTGAGTAAATTCGAGCTGCTGTATTCTGAATATTATTTCCCTCATTTTAGTTCAGTCGTGTGACATCGGTTTATCTCGTATGATTTCGGGCGAATTCGATTCTTTTCGCGTCAAGTCGCTCAGTGCTGTTATGTTGACGTAATTTTTTCTATTTATGGATTTTTCAAGGTTTTGCCCAATTTTCACAGAATTTTCATCAGTTTGATTGTTTTTACGTCAATTCGGCCGATGTCGTTAAGTTTCAGGTGATCTCTTTCAATTGTGAGGTTGTCTTGATAAGGGTCCATATCAATTCGTTGATAATTTCAGGTGATTTTTAAGAGTCAATTTTCAAACGATCATTTGCAGTGAAGCTTTTTTTTATGATATTGACTTGTATCGGTTACATTGGCAAATAAATTCATTTTGACTGCGTTCCCACAAATTTCGACTAAATCAAAACATTCGACCGCAAATACAAACGAACATTTTCAACCCACCTTATCTCCAAGTATCCCAATCTCCAAAAATATTCCTTCTGCGTAAATTTCCACTAATTCAGATCACTTCTCCGGCCTTCCATACGCGTGATCCTTTTCGCTTCGAAATTCCACCCATTCCAAATCTCAATCGGCGCCGAAAATTCGAGTAAAATTAATTTATTAAAAGCGCCACTCGAAATATCAAAAACAATTCCATCCCGTTTAAAAGATGCGAGCATTCCGCCAACGTAAAAAGCTAACCCAAATAACCGAGACTTTTTAATTAACCGCTCAAGTGCGGCGCGGTAAATGAGAAAATGTTTGTAGATTGTTAAAGTAGCATCTTGAATGGTTTTTATTACGTCAATATGTCTGTATCGACTGAACGCGATATAAAAGAAAAAGAAATATCGGTATTTCTCGTTAAATTAAGAAATTTGTTACCGGAAAATTAAACTTCGTAAAGCTGATATTCGAACTTCGTAATTTAGGTATTTATAAGGCGAACTCGAAGCGCGTAGCGTGGAGTAGAAGAAAAAAAAGTTTTTCAATAACTTCAATGAGGCCCGAAGAAAATTATCGAACGCTGGCGCGTTTTAAAAAAATATAAATAAAGCTTTCGTTTCGCCGAAGAAAATTAAAACGCATTATTAATTCTTCGACTAAAATCTTTTCAATGTAATAGACCAAAATAATTAACTCCGTATCGAGCGAATCGAGACAAAATATCAACTTTGCGGCTAATGCTAATCTGATTTTTTTCCATTCGTTGGGTTTTTTTTTTTTTTTTGTTTACGCTTATTTCGAAAATAACGTGGGAAGTTGGTTCGGTGGAATTTCGCAGATTTTAACGCGCGTTACGTTTTTCTCGGGCGATTTTCATTATTTTCTATAATCTCACGGACGCGTAAAATATTCCCGTAATTCTTCGAATTAATCGATCGGATTAATGAAAAAGAACGCGGAGTATCCATATTTACTTTTATCGTTCGCGTCGCAACACCGCGAAAAAAATACGATTAACAAATCAATCTCGCCGGATGGTGAAAATTAATTAATTCGAATCGACGTTTTCGATCGAATTAGACAGGTAGTCTAGCGTAAGATAAACGAATGCCAAAAATCTGACCTTTGTATTCGTCAGAAACACCGTAATCAAATCAATCGAACTTCGCTTTCTCTTTATATGTAAATTAGACCCCGCCGTATTGAGCTTTTTCGAACGATTAAACACATTTCTCGTGTACGAGAACGCGCGCCTTTTCGACGTTGTTAATTTATTTAATGGATAAATCCGACGACTATACACATTTCCAGCGAATAATTCGTTCGTTATTTATTTGTAAAAAAGGGCGAAAAAATTACGATTTCAACGAGTCCGAGACAAAGCACGCTCTCGTCACTTGGCCATTTATATGCAAAAGGCGTACGAACCGGCGTTTCAATGTTGCAAAACATCGCGATACGCGCCGGTGTCAGTTAAAAGGCTTAAAAGTATATTAGAAACCATCACATTCACGTGAAAGTCTACCAACGAATGCGAATTCGCTACACCGATCGAGAGTGTAGTAAATGTTAGCGAACGTTTCGTTTCTCGTCGTTTTAATTTCATCGGCCTTTTTTTTAACCATCTTTTTTCCGCGATTTTTCTCTCTTTTTTCGAACTTGTGTTTTTGGTTTTTAAAAATCCTTTTTTTATTTTACAACTTAGAAAAAACCGTGGATTTAATTTCTTCAAATAACAAAATTCTCAAATCGGTGATAAACGACTTTAAGGATAATTTCACCTCGTCACCATCCAACGTGTTTATTTCTGGATACGACGAACAATCGAACTACCAAAAACACGAGACGATACCATTTCTTAATTTCATTTTCGATTGTCTTCGCAATTCGAAATAAAGACGACAATCCTATTAAGATCGGAATTCGCCGTCGTTCGTAAATAAACAAACGTCAAGTTTTCATTTCGTTTTTCAACTAATTAAAAAACTTTTAATGAGTAGGTATAGATTCGACGACCATAGAAATTATGAAATTACGAAACTAAAAAATTCTCATTTGTGAAAACAAGACGCGAATAATCCGCTGTGCTTATAGTAGGGTGTCTTTTTTTCCCGTTCTCCCCACCACCTCACCCTCTCACTTATTTCATCTGGGTGCTAGGTTTTCTTTCATACGTAAATACTCGCCCTATCGTTTTAAATATCATAAAAAATAATTAAAAGTCAACGCGCCGCTTTGAAAAGTTTATTTTTCGGTTGTTTATGAAATTTCTTGGTTTTTTTTTTTCAACCCTCGTGCCACAGACACAAACGTATTTTACTGGTTTTTGTTCTCGGTGCTTCGATATTTCCAACGCAGCGATGGAAGAGGTGGATCTGCGCGAGGTTTTTTTACGCCCGATGGCATCTTTTTTTAATGCTTTTTTTGCTTGGAAACCACGTGTTTTTGAAAAATTCTTAGAATTTCGTAATCTAACAAGGGAAGCTCTCGAGGTGTCCGGCTTGAATTTGAACGGGAGTTGGATTTTTGAAAAAAGCATGTCAAAAAACCCCCAAAACCAAAATTTTAACTGCCCAAGTTGACTTTTCGATTTTTGGCGAATTTTTGAAATTTTAAAATTACGAAATTTCGATTAAAAATAAATAATAAAAAAAAAAATATAAAAAAACTCGAAAAATAATTTTAAATCACGAAAGAAATGTTTTCCCCCAAATTCGAA
>QBDW01006566.1:0-18348 GCA_003261595.1 Maconellicoccus hirsutus
GAGTCAGCTGCACAGTTTTCTTTCAGGGGGGATGGGGGAGGAGAGGTGTAATCGAAAACATGTCATCTGCCGGAAATAATAATACCTACCATGAAACCTACTCTCATACTTTATTTCAGCCAGTGTTACCAACCTTACTTCATGTACTATGTTTTTTTCAATTTCCCATAAAAAATGTAAAATGCAGCTGACTCGTTTTTACCGCAAGCCCTTCAATTGCTTCGATTGAAAAATGAAAAAAAAATGAACCAATACCGATGGTAGAATTTTTTCCAGGAGAGAGGGGATTTCTCTCTTACTTACGTTTTAAATTTTGAAAAATTCAAAGACAATAAAAACCATATGGAACATTTTCATGTTCAATTACAGAAACGTGTAATTTTCGTCATTTTTGAGGAACTTTTCAGTTACTATTTGTCACAGAGTCGTTGAAAAAATGGGTAAAAAAAATACAAGGATGGGGATAACCCCCTCCACTTCCACTCCTTCCTTATACCGACATTAAAACAACTCCTTCGAAAAAAACTACAATTTTCAACTTCGAAAAAATTTAAACAACATCGGAAGATTAATTAGAGAAATAATGTCAACAATTTCCGTTTTAATTCCTGTCATGAAATCCGACATCATTTTCGTCTCAAAATCCCGCTCAAAAACGACCAATCTCCACTCTAAAATAAACGATAAACAAATCACCAAGAATCCACCTCGATGACTTCACCTTCGATGTAACATCTCGTACCCGGAACGAATTCAAATATCCTCGATCATCCTCTACTCGGAACCGGAAACCAGACGATTACACTTGATAATTTCATCATCTTGGTCAAAAACACGCCAGATTCCCGATATTACTAAATATCTCGTCATATTTCGCCTAACGCGCTTTCTGGGAAAATATCGCGCGACTTCAACCACTCATACAATTTTTCGAAAAAAAAAAAATTCTCTGATAATTCTCCCTCACGCAGTCCCCGTCCAAACCTCCCCACCGGGACCAACGCTTCGGGGAAAAAATTGCCTCCACCCTTCCCCTCTCACGTGCATCTCTCCGCTTCAATATATCGGCGCGCGCGACCCATCGGGGCACATTCAACCCCCAAACACCTGCTAATTCGCCGTCAGCTCGCCAATCAAAATTCGCCGCTTAATCACCGCTTGTTTCGACGAATGAGCGCCGATTAACCTTGAAAATCCGCTCCGTTACCCCCACCCCCCTCGGGCACGACCCCGTCCTTCGCGCGTGATATCCAAACCAGGCAAAAAAATATTCGCAATTCGCATGGTAGTTCGTAAAAATCACACCCTCGTTTGAAAAAATCCTCCCTTGCGCCGTCGCGTCTCCGCGTACAGTCGCTCGCACACCAACACACGCACCGAGTCGACAAATTATTTAAGATTATTTTTTCGGAAGCTTCGATACAGATCTCGTTTCTAAAGCAACCGACAGATACCGCGTTATCGTGGAGTACGGCACGTTTTACTAGAACGAACGTGTATTGCAGTTGCTTTTATAACTCCGAAGAAGTATTAATGTGAATCCGGCATCGAGTACGTAGTATTTATTCTTCGTTCGAAAAAAATTACGCGAGCACACGTGCTTTTTTTCGTTTAATTTTTAATTTTTTTTTTGGAAATAAATTTTTTCGTTTTTTTCGATTTTTTTTTCACGAGTGCAATTTTTTTTCGTTTGCTTTTTTTTCTAAATGATTTATAGAATGATTTTTTTTATCGTGTAATTTCGTCCCTTTTTTTTAGTGTGGAAAAATTTTTCGGTGTTTTTTATTTTCAATCGATTTTTTATATTTTCATTTCGATAATATTCTCCACCACGATCGACGTATGCGCGAGCATTTGGCGTAAAAATCACGAGTCGAGTTCGCGGATGTGGCCAAACGTAAGAATTCACTTATTATTCGTATTCGAGAAATTTTACGCTTCGAGTATGTTCCGAATAAAATTCGGATAATCGGCGTCGCCGCCCGGAGCATCGAGCTCGAAGGAAAACACTCTCCGGCTGCTTATCGTGCACCAGCATGACGCTACCATGAAGAAACCCCATTTGAAAATCCACTCCAGCCCAGCCTCCGCCTCCGTGCCGGAGCACAAGAAGATAAAAAATCGCCGCAAACTGAAACGGCACGAGTACAAACTCAAATGCAAAGAATTAGTATCTTATTTTAAAATACCTTATCTGCGCTTCAGCCCGAACCCGTTTTCGATCGCTTTTTTAATCCTCGTCATAATCTCGAGCGACGTCTGGCCTCACACCAAATCCTCGGCGTACGTCTCCGGTACGCCGTTGCATTTCCGACACTCTAACCATAAAATGTTAACGACAGTTAACCAATCTTCTAAGTCATATGTACATACATCCCCATCGCGTCCGCCGCCGTCTCGCGATCGCCCTAGTGTAAATATCGATGGTGAAATGTTCCTAAACGCGGCGCCACAGCCGCAGCAGTTCCTCAAACGTTACGGCCGAAGCTACAAGCCCTACCGCGTCGATCCGGCCCGTACCAACGTCTCCGGCGACCTCCAGCGGCCGAGCTTTTCGAAATCCTCGTCCAGCAGCAGCTCGCTCATATCGCCTTGTTCGCACGTCGGCGACGAGACCAACGAGATAGCGGCGCGGGCGTACATGGCCGAGACCATATTCGAGGGTAAAGTACGCTCGAAAAGCTCTGTGCGCGAGGCCGGCGGCAAATACGGCGTCACCTTTGTCGTCCAGCACGTGCACAAGGACCAGAGCAACGGGCAGAACGCGCTACGCGTCCGTACCCAGGTCCGGCTCTACTTCAAACAGAAGCTCGTCACTACCAAACCGGCGGCGCACTGCGTGCAGCGGTATAACTACACCAGACGTTCCGGCGACCTCACCAAAGCCAACATCAAACGCGGCCGAAGATATATCGTCTTCGTCAACGGTATCGGACCCCATAACTACACCATACTCGGCGAACCAGTACCAAAGACTAAGAAAAATCTCCAAGCTGTGCGCGACGTACTATGTCGTAACTGTGGTAAGTACCCTTCGCAGTTCATACCTTTGCACCCCCTTTCCATAATCACACCAACGCACCCCGAACCCATTGGCTCGCGTTACGTCATCATCGTCGTCTAGCTCACTCGGTGAAAAAAAAAACAACCCCCGACGCCACCAACCTGATAACACCCCGACGCACGAGCCATCAAACGACAGATAAGCACACGCCGACACATCTGCGCAATGTTTTATAAATTAAGCGCCATTACCACCTGATATCGCCGATAAGGCGACGCACCAGCCGCAGACCACATAACTCCACCTGTTCCACCGCTGCCAGCCTTCTCTCCGTCTCTCTCGCATCTTCACCCAGAGCGCCGCTCTTTCGGCGATTCGCCTCTCGTCGTCTACGTGATCGATCGTCATTTGCGCGCCCTTTAATATCCCACGCTTTCGTCTCACCAAGATCACCGCGTCTAAGCTTCCGCACGCCGAACGTGTGACATTTGTGAAAAATTTCACTAGCGCCTTTACGACTTCCTCTCAATCTTGCGATAAATTTCACGTGTACTTTCATGCGTCCGCCTGCGTCCAGAGACTCTCTACGCAAACGTCTTCGTCCATGTACGATATCTCCATCATCGTCGTCGAATGGCTATAGAGGTTTCGACCGTGTAAAGGACGTTGCGTCTCGGATTACCTACTTTTTTTTTTCTTCTTTGCATTTTCAGGTTGTGTTTTTTGCCTTGCCCCCTCTCCCCCCTCTGTCTTCCTTCTATCGTATATTTCTCGTTTGTTTCGCTCTTAGTCGCGTAACTTGCTTTTTCCCATGAATACTATGTGTACCGATACACACACACGCGGTGCACTACTTCCGCGATAATATTCGACGCATACCCCCCACCCTCTTCTCTCGCTCGGCTCTTTCTCCGTTTCGTCGAGTCAATTATTGGACGCGGTTTTAAATGTGCGCAGAGTAGGTAATGAGAATTCGACACTGATGAAAAATTACCGCAAGTCCGCGTCCGCATCAGCAGAGTAATCTGTCTAACAATACGTGAAAATACTATTTTTTTATAGAAAAAAAAATTGAAAAAAATTCTATAAAATTTCAAGTACATATTTTAATTCAATTTTATGAAAATTTCAAGTTGAAAATTTTGAATTCATAATTTGCAACAATCTAAACCTCAAAAAAAATATACAAATATTGGAATAAAATTAAAAAAAATTAACCAACACAAAACTTGATATTTAAAAAATGTTTTGAAATGAATAAAAAAACCGTATTTCGTCACTTTGAGGAAAATACATTATATTTAAATTTTAATCCAATTAATAATTTCGCCACTTGAAGAAAATTATAAGAAATTTCTAAAATATGGTTTAAAAATTCAAAAAAGGGGTTTACAAAATTTTAACTTCGAAAAAATGAGATGAAAAATTACAGAAAAATTAAAAGAAATTATGGCCGAAAAAATGTTCGAAAAATGAATGAAAATTGAAAAATTGAACGAAAAAACTCCCTAAAAAAATCACGCCAACTAATGGTCAAAAAATTTTTCCACCCCCCCCCCCCAATTGGTCATTTAAACCCTTATCAACGATACTATCAATTCACAATTAAATTGGATAATAAAGTCGTTGATTTGCACCGAAGGTTTTTTAAAAAAATAATGACATCATCAATTTATAATAAAATTGAAAAAATGACGTCACTGATCGGCACAACACTATAGGAATTTTTAAATTAGGCATTTTCAACAGCGTCATCAATTTACAATAAAGTTGAAAAAATTACGTCACCGATCGATACAATATTATAATAAAATTTTTAAATTATGCAATTTAAACAGCAATCACGTCAATTAACATCAACTTCATATCTTTAATGCCTTTAAATTAACCCCCCTCCCTCCTTTCGGGATCTTCTGAATTTTCCAACGATTTTTTATATTTATCTGAATGAATTTTTTGGTCCCTCAGGAGTATCGTTAAGACTTATTGTTTTATCAATTCTCTAAAACTCCTCGCGAAATAAATATCAACGTTTTCGATCAATTAGCGGAGCTATCCAACGAGTGAATTCAAGTTTACTTTCTTAGCACTTATGAAAATGTGTACAATACGATGACGTCATCGATTTACGATTAAATTTATTTATGACGTCATCCATTTAACTCTGTATAATATAAATAATAACGCAAAATTGATGACATAACAAAAAATCCTCCAGGTCAAGAACAAACAAAATTACACATTACACACTGATTTATGTTGAACTCAAAATTTGAAAAATGACGCAGGGAACAACCACCTGTCATCGAGGGAGGGAAGGAAGGGTAAACTGAAGTAAGAAGCTTCTTTTGTGCATTAATAGTTCCATTTGGTATTCGATATCAAGTACGATCGTTCGTGGCCACACTGAAAGCACTTAAATTAGCTGACGCGCTTCGAAGACACCCCAACCACAAAAAACGCATCAAAACGGACGAAAATTTTCAAGGCCATTCAAAAAACCACGTCCGTCCACCCGAACACCTCTACGATCGAAAGTACGACGAACTCCGCGATCCCGCCTCCACTCGGTTGGACCGCGTTTCGCGATCCGCGTAACGCGCTCCGACGGACGCACGAAAATTGTAAAAATAAAAACAACACGCGAGATAAGGAATCACACAGAGAAAAAGAGATCGAGAAGATACCAGCGAAAATGTACGATAGAGAAAGACACCGAGTGAGAAACATTTCACATCATTAATTTCGTAGTCAGCCGATTTAATGCGAGGGTCGTTGTAACACACAACTTCGCGTCGTAGTCGTCGTCGTTTTTTTTTTCTCTTCATTTACCTCTTCGTCGTCGCCTCTTCCTCCGCGTAGTATTCTCTACGACGACGACAATTTCTCGGTCGTCGTCGTCGCCGTCGCGGTGTACTTAAACATTAATTTTTCGAAAACCGGATACTTCTCGTGTAATTGGCTTTTCGTGCCAATAATTTAGGTTTTTGAACTCGCCAACACGTCGACGCGAGGCGTATTTTCGAAAAAATTACATAAATTCGAGCGACCGAGACAATAAGAGGGTTTTCCGCAAACACCCGTAAGCCTTCAAGTATTCATCGTGTGAACGAGTGGTTCGCGAACGAATATATAATTCGAAAGATTTATCAATACACCGAACTCATTCACTAAATGAACGAATCGTTCGCGAACGAGATGAATTTCAAGTCAATAGCGTTACCAAGGATACAAACAATGACTATATTTGTCAACAAAAAAATGTTTCAACAAGTGACTCACGAACGAATCATAATTTCAAGAGTGATTCATTCGCGAACGAATTCATTCCCTGTGAACGACTTTTTAATAAAAAATTTGCTCGATTATTCGATACTTCAACGAATTGAACGATTTTTCCGAATAAATCCTTATATGCAACTCACCCCCCCCCCACACCACCACATAAACCTCTTTTCACCATCATCTATTAAAAACAGAAAATTCTTCAAGACTGGCGCCAAATATTTTCTTGCAAAATTTCAAAAATATTCTTTGATTTTCCCAAATTTGAAAAATAATTCACAAAATTTGAAGATCGACAGCGAAATCGAATTGAACGTTGATGATATGCTATTCATCGGGGTAACTTTGAAAATTGGCGTCACTCTGAAATATGGTCCCTGCGTGAACCAAAATTAATTCACGCGTTCCAAGCACTATTTTCAGAGATTTTTTTCGAAAATGCAGCGAAATGCTTTTAATAGCCTTTGAAGTACGATAGCTAATTTTGGGTTTTTCAAAATAACCCCATACTTTCGAAATTGCTCCAAATGGTGGTCGAGGAGACTACCTACAATACCCCCTCCTCCGCCCTCCGCTCCCTAGTCCCTTCGAATTTTAAGTCTTCTCCGGTTCGAATCTTCATGGGCATTATTATCAAATTTAAGCACGATTCCTTGCAATTTTTGGCAGTTTTCCCAAATTTTCAGGGTTACAATGGTCAGCAAATTTCTCGCTGTCAAAAAATCGTTCAAACTAAAAAATTCAAAAATCTCGACGAAATTGCAACAGAAAAAATTTCTTTCCGTGCAAAACGCACATTTCCTAATGGAGAAAAAATTACACCAAATTCATCCGTACGATCGCTGACGTTAACTCAATTAACATCGCAATTAAAACCGATGTTCTATAGACAAAAGGCAACGAAGGGATCTCGATTCTCACGCAATTACCTAATTGAATCATCGATACGGAAGACCTCCTTCAAATTTTACAACTCCCACGGCCGACAATTTCACACAATAACCACTCGATCGACTCCGGCTCGCTGATCCACTTCAAACACCCACTTGGAAATTTTTCCGATTGTAATTTATCGCACATCGATGGCATCGATCTCATCGCCAAGTTGAAAATTTCGTTCAGAACGTCGCCGACGCTTCGACAGGTACCAGACACCGGCGGACGTTGATAAAGCGCGAAACGGGGGCGGAGGGAGGGGGGGGAACTTAAACGATGGCGCAAATTGAGATATTAAACATCGATGAGTAATTTACGTTCTGGTACGTTTTCTTACGCCGCCTCCTGCGACTCGATCGTTTACAAAAATCCCGAGCACGTCTATTACGTCGAGTACGACAAACGCGGACGCGAAACTTACGGCGCGATAGCGATCTTCAAACGATAGAAAGTAGGAGCCCGTGCTCGCGACCGTAGTACATAGCGGTAAACGTAAAATGGCATCTGGAATAATGCAGAAAAGATAAACCATGTGGCCTATCAAGTCGCCAGACTAAACAATTCCATATAAAGCGAAGACAGCCGAAAAAGGATATAATATCGCCGATAAGGAGATATCTAGCCATCCAGTGTTAAGTTGTTCTGGAATCGTGTAATTGCGCTATCAACCGCGTCGCGTCGTATTGTAACGTAAACGACAATTATTGTCATATTGACGAACACCATTTACCCATCTTTTTCGTTGATAAATTCGATTTCGCTTTTCAACATGTACGTCCTCGTCCGCCCTGGCGTCCCTTCGAGTTCGACGAAAAGTAAAACTCAAATGGTCGCCGAAGAAAGCCCGCGTGTGCGTCAGCGTGTACACTTTACACGCAAGATGGCCGTTACGCGAGAACCGCATAACCTTCGAGTGGTAATTTTTCGAAATATACTTCCATGAATCCCGTTTCGCAATCGTAACACGTCATTATTTCCAAGCTAATGTGAGAAAAATCCGTCCGTCGTTTCTTCGTCCATTAGCACATCGCGTCTTCATAACCAATAAATCGATAAAAACATATTTACGTAATTATTTCCATCGCGTAATCCACTAAAAGCCTCCATTTCGCTTCAAAGGTCACACCTGTTGTAATCATATTCCAATAAGAGATACCGCAACAGCAGCAAAGAGTGCGCAAGCGAAGCTCTTCCAAAGAGAGCACAATACAGGATTAATCTTCAATTGTCTCTTCCGAATCCTCAACTCGTCGCTAGGATGCTCACTATCTCAACAGCATCTGTGTATCACTTCGAATAAATCACAGTGACCTCGAATAATTGAGCATTTCTCACGATATCCAATACATCGCAATTTCATCAGAAGGCATCCACTTCTACGCGACAAGGGGCTCCAACCTGCTTCAACCGTCGACGCATCGCTTCTTGGTAAAAAATATTCGCTAAGTGGTCTTCGGAAGTATTTCCGAGAAGTAGCCACGCCTCGATTGAAGAATTTCGCGAAAAATCATAAATTACGTGGTCTCGATGGTCATTCAGATATGGCAAGTCATGCGAAGAAACGTACACAATTCAGAATGCAACGTGATGGCTTCGAACTATGCAAAAAATCAGTCAATTATCGCTGCCCTCAAGTGTCTTTAATCGGTTTGAAGAGCTTCCAGAGGCATTAGAACCTCCATGAGAGGAAAATAATAAAATGTCTCGAGTATTGGTCGAACCGGCACAGTCTGAAGAAGCCAGAAGGTGCTTCGAGGATTGTCCTTAGCCGCAGATCTTTCCAAGGGAGAGTTCCTGCGATGAACTTTGCACCATATTTGAAAAATAGGTGGTTTTCCAAAAGAAACGTCTCCTGGTTGAGGATGTCTTCAGGATCTGCGTCACACAAGACTCCAGTCGATAACACAGTTGATGGCGGATTCCCTTGGTATTGTCATGAAGAATCCAGTCACAGATAGTCAAGATCTGAAGAACCTTAATGCCTGATTTTTTTGCTTCCTTCAACCGTGATCAGTGATGTGACCAGAATTATGGTGAGGTGGAAGGGAGGGGGGTGAATCTTGAAGAGTACGCATGCGTATCTGCATGAGAAAGCACTATCCAGTGACAGAAGATCAATATCTGAAGGACCTTTGTCTGAATTCACGGTTCCACCGACTATAATTGGTGGTGTGGTCAGGAAAATGGTTTCAGAGAAAAGGGGATGAAACATTCATGGGTATCTGCATGAAGATGCACTATCCAGTCACAGATGGCCAAGATCTGAAGAACCTTAATGTCTGACTTCTTGCTTCCATCAACCGTAATCAGCGATGTGACCAGAATTGTGGTGAGGTGGGGGGAAGCTTGAAGAGCACGCATGCGTATCCGCATGAGAAAGCACTATCCAAAGACGGAAGGTTTCAGAGAAAAGAGGGTGAAGCTAGAAGAACATTCATGGGTATCTGCATGAAGATGCGCTATCCAGTCACAGATGGTCAAGATCTGAAGAACCTTAATGTCTGACTTCTTGCTTCCATCAACCGTAATCAGCGATGTGACCAGAATTATGGCGAGGTGGGGGGGGAGGTGAAGCTTGAAGAGCACGCATGCGTATCTGCATGAGAAAGCACTATCCAAAGACGGAAGGTTTCAGAGAAAAGAGGATGAAGCTAGAAGAACATTCATGGGTATCTGCATGAAGATGCACTACCCATTCATGACGGTTTAGATCTTTCTGAAAAACCTAAACGTCCCACTTTTCGATTCCGTCGGTCTTTATCAGTTACATGGCCAGGATCATGTCTCAGGAGATAAGGAGGTAAAGCTTGAAGAACAACTTTTACCATCAAACAACACCAATCTCCAAATTGTTTCTCATACGCTTTCTGAAGCCACTGGACGGTCAAAAGCGCCTCTATAATTGAACATTTGTCACATGGAGATGAAAAAACAGAAGTTCTTCACAGCACACATTTCTTCTTCTTCATGAACTTCCCCTGTCTCTGTGTCTCTGTGATCTGCTATCAGAGACGCTCCTCCTACCACATCAGCCCACTTCCCCAGCTCTCAAACCTCTTCCTATACGATACACATCAAGGTTGCACGCAAACACCACATCGCTCTCGTCCTTTTCCATCACCTTGGTTCTCACTCGAGACACAACACACTTGGAAAAACACCCCTCATCTGCTCCGTCGACATATTCTTCGTTTATTTTCGAAATCCCAATCCGTCCGTTGTCGATGTCTTGAAGTACGAGCTACAAGTACAGAATTGAGGGTGGAATCGCATATAGATTTGAATTGGCGCTCAGCCATTGAAACGTAGTAAAAAGTCGGGGCGCTAATGAAGCCGCCGTCGCGCGCCTATTACACACCGCCGAATAGAGGGCCGACCCATAATCTATTTCTATATACTGCGAGTCGAGTCCGGCACAAGCCACGTTGTTTTTATATACCGCGCACACCGAGCAACACCGTCACATATACACGACTTACGCCGTCACCACAAAAGACACGTTCGAGACTTTTTAAGACCAGCCAAACCGTGCTCTTCGCTTTCGTACTTTTCTCGCCGCCGTGTCGCGAGCGTACTTTTTTTTCAAGATTTTTATACGCGACTATACGAACGCCAATGACAGCGTACACGACGAACACGGTCTCCGCGTATAGCTTCGTGTACTGTTCGCGTTGCATTATGCTATCTTTATCGTCCCGAATCATTAGTTCGTCTGGCAAAGTACCCATTTCAAGTATAAAGCTTCTCTTTGCTCTCCGGTGTTTTAAAACTTCGTTATAGTACAAATATCAATAACGAACGGTATATTCTTCTGTTATGAATTCAATATCGCGGACGTCGAGTTGAGGAACACAGCTTCGATGGATAGTGCTACGTATCTGAATAGGTCAAATTTTTCTTCAAGGGTGTTAAAACAAACTACCATCTGCAGTTCTGCACAACGTACCTGATGGCTTGATCAACATCGGTACAAAAGCTTAGTTCCGTTATCAGCGCAGAGGCTTGTGCCGAGTTTTCGATGCTGCGGATCCGGTCACTTTCTGCTGCCATCGAATGCTTTTTCACGCTCACCACCCCCCCACCCCCAAGATCACACATAACGATTTATCATTATTTTTTGAAAACCTCGCTCAATTCATCTTACAACCTTGGAAATTCATTTAAATCAAAATGTATTAGCTTGAAATTTAATAAAATTCGTACAAATAGTTCAAATTTGATGAAAAATTTGCTTGAGAATTCTTAAAAATCCTCAAAATTTTGTTAAAATTGATAAAAATTCCTTTAAGTAACACAAAATTATCAAAATGTTGCTAAAATCGTTCGAAGTTGTTCAGTATTTGTGTGAAATTGCATAAAAGTTGTACAGAACGATTAATTTGATGAAAAATTTTCTTGAAATTGCACAAAAATCGCCAAAATGGCGTTGCAAATGGCTAAAGTAATTCAACATTTGTTTAGATTTGTAAAATGTTGATAAAATTATTTAAAATTGATCAAAGTTTGTTCCAAATTTCCTAAAATTTTACAAAATTGTTAAAATTATGTTAAAATTGTTGAATACTTGCTCAAAATTGCACAGAAGTTGTATGAGACGATAAAATTGATAAAAAAATTGTTCAATATTGCAAAAAAAATTCAAAACGTTATTAAACCAGTTTAAAATCGATCAAGATTTGTTTAAAATTGCGTACAACGATAAAATTAATAAAAAATTGGATTAAAATTGCAAAAAACTTTTATAAATGTTATTAAAATTGTTTTAAATTGATCAAAATTTATTTAAAATTGCTTAAAATTGTCCGAAATTGTTATAATTACAAGAAATTTTTCATTAATTTAATAGATTTGCTCAACTTATGTGCAATGTGGAGCAAATATTGAACAACTTTAGCCAATTTAAACGACAACTTGACAATTTTACGCAATTTTAAACAAATTTTGATCAATTTCAAACTATTTCAACAACATTTTGATAATTTTTTTGCAATTTTAATCCAATTTTTTATTAATTTTATAGTTGTACGCAATTTTTGCGCGATTTTAAACAAATTTTGATCGATTTTAAACTATTTCAACAACATTTTGATAATTTTTTTGCAACTTTAATCCAATTTTGATCAATTTCAAACTATTTCAACAACATTTTGATAATTTTTTTGCAATTTTAATCCAATTTTTTATTAATTTTATAGTTGTACGCAATTTTTGCGCGATTTTAAACAAATTTTGATCGATTTTAAACTATTTCAACAACATTTTGATAATTTTTTTGCAACTTTAATCCAATTTTGATCAATTTCAAACTATTTCAACAACATTTTGATAATTTTTTTGCAATTTTAATCCAATTTTTTATTAATTTTATAGTTGTACGCAATTTTTGCGCGATTTTAAACAAATTTTGATCGATTTTAAACGGGTTTAATAACATTTTGATAGTTTTTACAATCTTAATCAAATTTTTCATTAATTTTATTGTTTTACACAACCTCTATGCAATTTTGAGCAAAATATTGAACAATTTTAATAACATTTTGACAATTTTTAACAAATCTAAACAAATTTTGATCAATTCTAAACTTTCTTGGTAACATTTTAACAATTTTTGAGCAATTTTGAGCAAATGTTGAAGAATTTTGAACAATTTCATTAACATTTTGACAATTTTTAACAAATTTAAACAAATTATGATCAATCCAAAACTGTTTTAATAAAATTTCAACAATTTTTGTGCAATTTTAAACACATTGGGATCGATTTTAAACTTTTTAAACTAAATTCCGATAGTCTTATGCAATTTTAACCAAATTTGTCAATTATTCAACCGTTTTGCACTACTTTTGGCGCAATTTTCAGCGAATATTGAACAACTTTGGACAATTTTATCCAAATTTTGACAATTTTACGCAATTTCAAACAAATTTTAATCGATTCTGAACTATTTGTGAAACATTTTGATATTTTTTTGCAATTTTAACTGAATTTTGCATTAATTCAATTGCGAGATACACCACAACCAAATGTTACACTCTTACTGGAACCAAAAGTGGAAACTAATCTATTGGAAAACTCCGAAATGAATTCATCACCTCACACTTCACCGTAAGTTGCGCACCACAGAATTCCATTTTTAAACGAAACCTAAACACTTGGCAACTGGAACAATACCTTAATTGGCGGTTACACCGAAGGACTCCAAGCGTGATGTTTTCATATCAAAATAGCGGATAATTTTTGATAAACGTTGAAATAAGCCTGGCCGCGGGATATAGCCACGAGACAAGGTCAAGCCGAAAAAAAATTTCACTCTGAAAAAAATCCAACTGCGTCGCTCTTAATTAGCTATACAGCGGTCGGACGGGGATAAACGTAAAATTCTTTACGGTGAGAACACGAAATTTATGAAAATTTTCATCGCCCGTATCAAGGATACCGATGTCATCGTGTGCTCGGGCCATGTACCGCGTTTTCGTGCTCGTAACTCGTTCGTGCGCGGCTCTAGTGCGTCTTTATTTACACGTCGAGCTCATCGGGAACCGCTTCGTATAAACGTCGCTATTCGGGCGTTAATAATTAATTCGAACCGACTATCAACCACAAAAGCCAAAACAATGTAAAATATTCTCTCAATTAGGTTACCACATTCGAGACGCGTATAATATCTTATTAAAAGACTCAATACAGTTACACGAGTGAAAGAATACGATGCAGTTAATAAAACAATATTTTGGACCTCACATAACGCACGCCTCTCTATCGCCGTATCCCGCGCATGCCTCAGCCTCCTATACCATCCACACTCTTACTTCTATCGTATTTTCGTCCTGTTTTACATATGTGTGCGCGCGCCGCGTACACGTCACGTTACGTATTTGATATAACCATTGTGTGACATGATTATAATTTATATATCGGCTTCCCTTTTCATACCTCGTCTTACCTGCGCGTCACTTTCCACCTTTCCGACGTCTACACCATTACAAAAGGCTAATTGATAACGCAGTGTAAACTCACCATTCACCGAGGTATCTCTCCTTTTACCCGATCTTATCCTTCCCTACATATCGATTTACCTACTCACCAAAATCACACCGTTCTCTCTTGTTTTAGGTTTTTTTTTTTCGGCTTTACACAAAAACGCTCGTTTAGTGGGTGAAGAAAAAACCGAAGAAATACTCGAGACAATTTCACTATCATCTTTCGGCGTTTTTTTTTCTCCTACTCGTTCGTTAATACTTAGACCACGGAAGGTTGTGAGATCGTGGGAGTTTCGTTTGATGCGGTTCGATGCGCGTAAACCGATTCTCTCCGACACTCGGGCCAGGATCAAGTGAGAAAATTAAATAAAACCTTTGAACGAGCGTCATATTCGATATTTGCCCCCTGCGCCAGCGCTTCGCTTTTTTTAATTTCTCCGTCTCGCTCGCTCTCTCTCTCTCTCTCGTGCGTTCGCCTAGATCACTTCGAAAGGTACGTTGCTTCTTTCCGGGCAATTTTCAACTTGTAAGTCTTCTCAATCTTGTTAAGCTTTCTGGGTCATTAAATCGGCTGGCGAATGTGTCGCGTCGATAAGGACCAATTTTGAAGTGGATATGTAATTCACGAACGAAAAATCCGATGTTTCGCGTCGAAATTCGAAACGTTTTGCGAATACCGTTGTCTTCGGGTGTAAACGGTCAACTTCGTGTGGTACGAAATCGGTGAAAAACAGCGTCGTCGGTGGATGAGACGTTGCCAAGAACACGAAAATTATTTCGAATTGAATGATCGTAAATATTTCAGTAAAAATTTTACGTTAAAAGGGTAAAAAAGCATTTTCATAACCTTTCAGATATTTCAATGGCGATTGGTAACACTTCTTTGAAATGCAACGTTGCCAATAATACAATAAAAATATAAATTCGACACTTACAGTATCTTATTAGGAATTGGTTCAGAGCCAAAGGAAAGAGGTGGGGTTGAATTTGAACCAAAAAATTACCCGCTAATAGTAAGTCATCATAGAGGGGCGGGGTGGAAGGGAGAGGGGGAACGAGGTCACAATTAATTCAATGAAAAAAATAAACGATCAACAGATTGGACGCAATAATTACACGTTATTGGAGTAAATTATATTTTTTAAAACCAATTTTTACCAAGAATCAAAAACGAATTAGACTCTCCCCTTCTCCTTCTCCTCCTCCAGCACCCCCACCCATGATATCACTATAATTATCTGGAAGATCTAACAATTTTTTTTTTTAAATACAGTAATCACATTTTCATTACCTTTTCATCAAAATTACCAAGAACCTCTCAAATTTGCCACCCTCTCCCTCATCAACGAAGTCGAATTTTAGATGGTAAGAAAATTTGTACCAAAAAAATTGAATAAAAATTATTAAAAAAATAAACGCGTCATATCAATTGACCATCACTGTTCTATAACGATTTTCGTTTTTCGAAATTCATTTTTTTTCACTACTTTCACTACTTTCACTGCCGGTTAGATACCTTATTATCCAAAACAACTGACTGATTTTCAAAATTTCTTCATAAAACATTGTTCAAAACCAATTCAACTTCAATAACTTAAAATTCCTGCAATATGTATCGATTCTTTACGAAGGCAATGTTGCCAATTTTCTATCACTGTTTCAGACATTTGTCAGCAATGCAAATTCTTGTATTTTTTTCAAATATTTCTTTCAGTGCTAATTTCGAGATTACGTATTGAGAAATAATTCAACGATAATGAATTTTTTTCTTGATTCGAGTGAACTGCGACGTTGCCAATAATACAATTTTGATATTCTTTCAACATCATATAACTCACCAGGCAACAACAACTATCAAAAGGAAAAATCAAGCAGAAAACTACTTGACGGAAAATAAACCTAATAAAGAAAAAAATGAGAATTTAAAAAATAATTTAAGAAATATTACGACCATAAATTAAAATTACAAGAAAGGTAAAAATCACTGCGACTATCATTCAAACTAACAACTTTCTGGAAGAATATCTCCTCCAGTACGATATCAATAACCTGCAAACAAAATCGCTCGAAACAAATTATATTCGCTTTTCTACGTCTAATTTTTAACCATTCGCTCTCTCTCTCCCGCGCCGCGCTCCGATTCAACACGATTTCCAAAGATCATTAACACGTTTCCACAATCGAGCACAATTCCCCATTAAATATTGGTAAATAATTGTCAAGAATAGGCGAATTTCTACCACAGAAGGGCCTCCGGGCATCGAAGTTAATCACCTCAGTCTTTTTTTTTGGGTACTTAATAAGTAACGCGATTGTGATTAATAAACGAATGTTGAGTCACGTTCGTATTGTTATAAAGAGAATACGTGTAACGTAACGTCGAAGAAAACATAATGATAAATAATTTTTTTACATTTTTCTTTCTTTTTTTTTTCGTGTATGCGTAGAAATCACACGGTATAAGTGCTCCTGAGAGCTAGAAAAAAAAAAGAAACGCGTCATAGAGAAGAAGAAAAACCTCAAACGCGTACTCGCGTTATTAATTAAAAGTAATTATTAATTGAAAAAAAAAAACGAAAAAGAAAAAAAAAACCCAGCGTATACTCGGAAATAAACGCTTGTGATAATTTACGTTTTCCAATTCGGTTACGTTCGATCGTCCGCGTTCGCGGGTTCGTTGGTTTTTAATAATCGAAATTAATGAGCGAATATGAAAGTTCCAACGTCGACGACGTCGTTTTAAGAAATACGATGCCATATATTTTAGGATCGCGAATAGATGAGGAAGTATTTCCGAGTTTTATTTTCGTGGAATTACGCTATCAAACTCTAGACAGAGATGGAACCTCAACGAATGTATTTCCAAACAGACAGAGCGAACCTCGCGTTCAAACCCTGATTTCCAACATACGCCGAACTGGCCATCTATGTCAACGTCAATCGACAAAATCACCAGTCGCCCGATAAGCGTCGCCTTCGGACGCATCGAAGCGGTCTCCAACAATACCAATTCGACGCCGTAGGTCGGCGCGCCGCGTACCCATAAGCCCTGGGAAAAGGAACGAGAAAACGGGCGGAGAGCACAGAAAAGGGTTAACGAGAAACAAATCTATCGGGAAGAAATTTAATATGTAGAAACATTCCACGCATTGCGTGCCAGCAAGGTAAAGTGGTTCAGCCTCCTTCACAATCGATTGTTCGCAATTACCAACAGATGGATGAGAAGATTGGCCACCGGCAGTTCAGAAGAGGGCCACCTAGATAAACATCCACCACGATAGCTAGCCGACGTCTGATTCAGTGGTCATTAAATTACCTTTACACGTCACATTACACGAATAATTCGATTCGGTTAGACGACGATATATTTACATTCTTACCGTGCGCACTTTAAAATACCCTGCTCGGGCGATTTTTATCGCTGTCAAAACGATTACGTTATCATTGAAAAATATCGGGTGTTAGATTACCCACCAGCGCGATTAATATTGTTTTACCTCTTTTTTTTTCCTTTTTTTTTTTCAAGAAAAAGATGTCTTTATATAGCGAACGAGTGGGAAAAAAACAAAATTATTCCTTCGTAGTGTAAGCGACAAAATCAAAAATGGTGGAAACGAAAAAAAAAATCGAGAACGTCGCGATTTATATGAAAACCCATCAAGGAGCATTTCCCAAACATTGTACTAAAATGAGGCAATTTTAATAATACAAATTAGGCCATCAAAATTGAGATTTTGTGATATCTCGGAAACGGGAGTAAATACGAAAAAAAATCTCAATCCCAAAGTCCACTTTTTTCAATTTTCTTCAACTTTTGTCTCGACTATTTTCACCTCAGGTCAACCTCAGTTCACAAAATTCGCTTCCCATAGAGAAATTTTCGAGGAAAAATCTTCCAAAATGAGGTTTTTTCAAATAACTCGAAAATACGAAAAGATACGAAATAAATGTAATAAAAGGAAATCTTCCTCTTTCGATTACTTACAATTTTTATATTAACAATTTCCTCCTTACGTTGACCCCTGACCCCTACAAAAGCACCCCAATCAAAGATGACCTGGTAACACTGGCGAAGCCAGGCACTTTGAACAGGTGTGCCATTTTTTTTTGTTATATACATGGTATATATACCCCCCCCCCCCC
>QBDW01006568.1:0-21021 GCA_003261595.1 Maconellicoccus hirsutus
ATATTATTGTTCTCCTTCAAAAACCCTGAATTTTGATACCCATATTGCCCCCTTTTATTGAGCATATATCGGGAATATTTTCATGTTTTAGGGAATATTTTCGGCATATTTCGTACTCGAAAAAACATATTTTATGCGCATAAAACACGATTTTTAGGGCATAAAAATCCCATCCCCAGTAATAAAGTATTCCAAAAATTCCCTCCCTTTGATCGATATTTCGCTCTCATTTCGAGATTTAAATCCACGTTTCAATTTTCTCACGATAATTGCTCGAAATATCAAATTACGGAAACCACGTTCACCATGGCGTAAAATATGTTGCATATGCGCCGTTTAGAAGGAAGTGATTATCATTTGAATCACCCTGCATGAATAATTACACATCGAATATACACAAGACATCTCGTTAACATCGGTATCCCCGCCCTCCGGAAATGTTTGCATTACAATAGCTGCAATCTCGTTGGTAAAATCCATCTAAACTCCTCAATCGCGCTCCCAAACTAGTAGATTATAAGCGCTGTAAGTTAAAAAACGAGGGGAAAAAAACATACAAAATTCAACACAAGCTGAAGAATAAATTCCGAATAAAAAAAAGGGAAAAAGAAAAGACAACGCGACGACAAAGTGGAATAAAATGTTCGCAATCACACTAAAATATCTCGATTCGTAATCAAATCTGCGTATAGTGGGAAAAAAGCTCCGCATTTGCAATAGAGACAACGGGGCGATTTCACCGAAAAGGTAATCGTTAAATATACACGGACGTTTATCATTCACCTGGTAAAAACGAAGCCGGCTTTTTGGCGTTGAGGAAAAAAAAGAAACACCTAAGCGTTGCACGTTTCGTAGTAAATCCACATGTGTAAAAATTCAGCTTTCGGGGTGCACTGCAATCGCAAACCGGGGTAACGTTTTTGTCTCGGAGCTCGTAATTTTCGTCGATAACGCACACCGTTTATAGGGGTTGTCGGGCAGACACGAGGGGAAGAAATCTCGCACAACTTTACCACCTCTAATCGAATGGCGAGTACAAGGCGTTCGGGCGGGCGAACGAAGCTGCTTTACTCCGCTTTTCGGCGACTTCAGTCGTTCACGAACAGGCAATGAAGCCGGAAGCTACCGTACCCGAGTCTTCGATCGTGAAATTTCGCGATTCGGCCCTCGAAAGCCTATACCAAACGTATAATCTAAAACAAAAACGCGCTTCTACCGAATGCTTCCTGTTCGCTTGTGCTTTGTACGATGTGTACGCTTTGGTCAGCGAGGATCGTTTGCATTGGTGGATGTTCGTATTTTTCGCGCTCGACTGTTTACTGTGGATTTGGTGTAAATGGAGTCCGAAGCCGTTGTGGAGGCTGGTGCCCGTCGTCGCCAGCCAAATACCCGGCATACAGTTGCTGTGCCGGTTGAAATTCAACGATTTAGCGATCTCCGGCAACGACGATCTCGGATGGGCGGTGCTGTTCGATTTCCTGCTCTTCGTCACCTTGCCGCTATCTTTATTTTGGAGTGTTATATTTAGTTTATCGTTATGCGCCGAATATCTCGTTATCGTTTCCTATTTAACCACGAATACCAATTTTTTTTACCACAAAGTAAGTACCAACACGCATACATCGCTTTCTCGCCTCGCTTTCTCTCAAATTTTCTCGCCAAATATCGCTCACTCCAGACCTGCATTCTTATCTTATTTATAGCTACATTCGCCAAATCGTTATATTCACGCGAGCCGCAAATTTTTATCCTTATTTCGCACGAAACGCGAGCTTCCGCTAAGCACACGTGAGCCCGTGTCCAAATCACAAATACACGTACCACCGAAAAAAACCTGTTGTTTTGGCAACACACACACACACACACAACCCTGTTAACGTATCGTCGCGCCTTATGGCATTTTTTTTAATATTAAAAATATAGATTTTTCCCTCTTCTCTGTGGCTTTCGTTCGCTTCGTAACAAAATACGAGTACTTCGTATCGTCGCATCCTCACGTATAATCGTACCTAGAGTAAAGAGAGAGAGAGAGAAAAAAGGGAAAAAACGATATTAATTTATAAGCTACCGTTCGTGAACGTACGTTAATATGAAAATACACCGTATACCGCTCAATTCACGTGCTGCAAATTGTTCGATATCGTAAACACGCTTATCGACTTTTTAACGTTTGTAATACGAGACACGGACTCCCCGTCGAGTTACCTCGTATAGTAAATGTCGATGACCAGATACCCCCGTGCGAAGCTTTTATATTTAATCCGAAAATCAAGAAGATATGAAGTTCCGCTATATCGTGAAATTTATGGAAAAGTTGGAAGAATTCGAGTGAAAATTGATTTTTCAACCGAGTCGAAAAAAATTACAAAAGGTACGAATTTTTTTCGAGTAAAAAAAAATAAACAAAGAATCGAATTTATTTGAGGAATTACCCTCAGCAGAATTTTTTCACGCATTTTTTTTCAGCTTTGGTTGATGAAACTTACATTATAATGTAATGTGGAACTTGTCAAGAAACAGATACGGTATTTGTAAAATTTTAAAAATTCGCCAAAAATTAAAAAAAAACTTGAGACGCTTAAAATTTCAATTTTTTTCTACGTCTTTCAAATTTTCAAAAATTGTTCAAATCGTAAATTAAAACCTGGCACAGCGCTCAAGTAAAAAACTCTCAATACAACGCTCTAAAAAAGAAAAAATTTTCAAGATTTTTAAAATTAGAAAATTCTACTTTCACGCTTTTCCCGAAGCTTTTTCACAGTATCTAAAGTCTCGATGGGGTAACACTGAACTCGATTATATTTACTTGGCAATTTCTTGAACAAATCTTCAGAGATTTTGATACTTTAATACACAAACAACTTCAAATATTGAACCGATAAAGCAGTACCGTCGTTTGAGATGACTCTGAAAACTGCTTTTTCACGAATGAAAATTAGTTACCACACTTTGAAGGTAATATTTTAAACTTTTGCTTGAAAATATTCCAAAAATTCCGAAAGGGAAGTTTTCAAAACACGCTACCTAATTTTAATTCGTGTAAAAATCGCGTATCGAAATAATCTCTTGTTCTCAAAGTTACCCCAGATGTGCGTATCTTATGTTTTTCACAAATCACATCGCATTTTTCGTCAAATCAACTAAAATTCAATATCATAAAAATTTAATATTCAGGAATTTATCAACTTTTCTCACTTTATTATTTCACAGCAGATTTTCAAGCGAAAAACTCTCCCAAAAACCATGAAATTACTCGATAACTAAAGGTTCTTGATGAATGGGATAGAAACACCCTCATACGAAAGTAGTCGAAACAAGTTTTTGTGCAGAACTGAAATATTTCACAGAAAACCAGTCACACTGGTTCACTGTTTTAAAACCCGACGACCTTGAAACAGGGAACTAAAACATTTCCCGGAAAACCAGCCACACTGGTTCACTGTTTTAAAACCCGACGACCTTGAAACAGGGAACTAAAACATTTCCCGGAAAACCAGCCAGACTGGTTTACTGTTTTAAAACCCGACGACCTTGAAACATGGAACTAAAACATTCCCCGGAAAACCACTCAAACTGGTTTATTGTTTTAAAACACGCCCACCTTGACGCAAGGAACACAAACATTCCCCGCAAGACCAGTCAAACTGGTTTTCATAATTTTAAAACTAAGCAACGTACCCAGATGTAATACTCAACTATTGAAAAAAATCTCGGAAAAATCACGCCAAACAGCACAAACAACTTCGAAAGCGTTCCACAAAATGAGAATCACTCTTTCCAAGAACACGCTTTGGAAAAAAAAATTGCAAAAATTGCCACATCTCGAGCACTACTTCACTTGTCACCGACACCTTGACGCTTTCCATGGCAAATTAATTACCCTTTCATATCGACGAGTAATGAGAAACTTCTCACATCGCCGCGTACACAAACACCCTCATCAATAAGATCAATCACCAGCAGGTGTTCCATGCCATAAAATAAAACCCCTACCTCGTTAAAATTACACCGAACACGTAAACCTTGCAACTCGACGAAAAATTAACTTTTAAGAAAATTACCTCCGTCTTTTCGGCTTTGAGCTCTTCTCTCGTCTAATTTAACTATCTTCGTAAATGGCGAATCTCATAGAACACACTGCGGTCGGTATTCGATTAATTATATACAAAAGCTCGTATTTCGTTTGCCAATTATCTGCAACGTGAAACTCTGATTGAACGTCTTTATAAACTTCGAGGATAATTACGCTGCTAAGATACGTCGAATTTCACAACTCGATACCGATATAGACGTAGTTTCGATAGGGAAAAAAAGACGTTTATACACCTGCTCCATTGTTGTAACCAATACACACGTAACGAGCTTTTCATCGAAAGTTATCCTTCAACGAACAATACATTTTTAATGAAAAAACTACTACGTATGGACGAGCAACCCCATCGTAGGTTCGATTTTCGCCAAAAATCACCGCTATCACTATACACTTTCCCTTGGAGAAAAAAAAGGCGAAAAAGAAAATTCGTACCCAAATGACGTAATATTGCCTTTAACAATCGTATACGTAAAACACACCGGAAAAAGGGTTTTCCAAATCCTATTTCATTGCAAAACATTGATATAACGAACACGATTTCCTAATGAACATGTATATACCATACGCATAGCATCACGATAACGACCACCTTTTTACCTCGAAATACCTCTCGAAAACCATGCTTTTTACTTCCAGGCGATTACCTCTCTCTTCCTTATACCGCACACTAATTACTAAGGCGAAATTACGTGCGTAGGAATTCCTTGAAGGTATCTCGTTCGAGAAAAATTTTTTAATAAAGGTGTAAAATCTTGATACAGGTATTCCTCGACTCATATCTGCGATAACAAAACACGCCTCTGCTAAAAAGGGTATTACAACCACGCACCAAAATTACTTCATCTAATTAACCATCGTTTCTTGATAATTGGCAAATTTATTTGTATCAGTATCAGGAAAAACAACCCTTAATTTATGCAACTTAAACGATGTAATTTGAAAAAATAAAGTGTTGAAGAGTACAATATTTTAGTTCCATGTATCAAGGTCGCCTAGTTTTAAAACAATAAACCAGTCCGACCATTTTTTTGGGAAATGTTTTAGTTCCATACGCCAAGGTCGCCCAGTTTTAAAACAATAAAAACCTGTCTTACTGGTTTTCTAGGAAATGTTTTAGTTACACACGTCAAGGTCGTCCAGTTTTAAAACAATAAACCGGTCAGACTGGTTTTTCAGGAAATGTTCTAGTTCCATACGTCAAGGTCACCCGTTTTAAAACAATAAAACCCCGTCTTACTGGTTTTCTAGGAAATGTTTTAGTTACACACGTCAAGGTCGTCCTGTTTTAAAACAATAAACCGGTCAGACTGGTTTTTCAGGAAATGTTCTAGTTCCATACGTCAAGGTCACCCGTTTTAAAACAATAAAACCCCGTCTTACTAGTTTTCTAGGAAATGTTTTAGTTACACACGTCAAGGTCGTCCTGTTTTAAAACAATAAACCGGTCAGACTGGTTTTTCAGGAAATGTTCTAGTTCCATACGTCAAGGTCGCCCTTTTTTAAACAATAAAACCCCGTCTTACTCGTTTTCTAGGAAATGTTTTAGTTACACACGTCAAGGTCGTCTCGTTTCCAAACAATAAAACCCCGTCTTACTGGTTTTCTACGAAATGTTTCAGTTCTACACATCGAATTCATCAGGTTTTCGAACAATAAAAACTCGGGAAACGTTCCAATCCCACTCCTCAAGGTTATTTCATTATCAACTTATAAGAACCCGTTTACCCGGTTATTTCCACAGATCTTCCTTTCAAGACAAAAACCAATTAGGCGATAATTTCTGCACAATTTCAATTCCATTACCAACGTATTTCAGATTTTCAAGCAAGTCATTACTCAAGTAGTAATAATTAACGTACCGAGTTCATTTCCGTTAAACAAAAATAACATTCGCGAGGAAATTTATCGCATCAAATATTAACTTCCTCTCCAGCTCTTTGACATCTTCGCTAAACACTGCATACGACGTGTGCATACATGCAAAAAGCTTATATATCTTTTATAATCAAGCCAACGCATCGTAAAAGTACTCATTAAGCTTATAAACTCGCTCGCGTTCTCTTTTCCGTGTAAGTATATCAAAAATGTGTAAAGTAATTTTACGATCATACAACGTGAACATTGGCTGATGAACTGAATACATTACCTGCTACAAAGAAAGCTTTTCTAAGTAATTTGAATAGCATCGATTTCGAACACGGCGGCGGATAAATTATGAAAAGGTTGCTGAATTTATATCATAATGAAAATTTCGCATTACACAGAATCTATTTTAACATGATTACGTTCGTTATTCTCGTGCAGGTTCTTGCGACTACACAGCTCGAGATTTATTAATACCAAAAATCCCCTTCGTTCTAGGCAAATATTACATTATCATTCTCCTTTAAAAACACGAATTACTCGTTTACATTACACTGCTCGTAATGTCTCATGCTATAATCTCTCATCTCCTTTCACTCCGTGTCTTTTTCCGATAGAAGTACATCCAGCTTTATAAAATTACTCTAAAATACGACTACTCGTCTTCATTTCATCCACCTACATAATATATTTTGTACTAAGAAATACCTTTGAGATTTAAAGCGTTCGTTCGCTTCATTAAAGATTTATCGCAACGTCTCAAGGACTGAATTTTTTTCCAGCTCGTCTAACTCGATATATTCGCCGAATGATATGAAAAATAACACCACGATGTACCACAACCCGAAAAAATAAATTTCACCGTCGTAGCGACACATCAAGCACCTAAGGGCGCCAACCAAAAGCACCTCGCGATCCCGACGCTGGCGTGAACTTGCGAATAATTTGCATTCTTATCGTTTTTCGTAGCCAATTCGTCGTATAAATAGGATTTCGATTGTTTTCGATGCACATTTCTTTGCCTAATCAAAACTTCGCGTGGCGATGGAAATTTCCCTCAAAATGACACCGCTTTTCACCATAAATTATGCTAATTTCCGTCGAAATCAAATTTTATTCAAATCGATAACGTAAATATCAAATATCAACTTGAAACTTTCCCCGACAAATTCATATCTTATCATGCGGCTCAAATTTCACCAATTTTTCAAAATTGTGAAAACCCTGCTCATTTATAATTCAAACGCGGTTTCGGTTGACACAAAACATACAAGTAATACATATCCCAGCGTGAAATAGAAAGACAAAACTCATCAATATTTTAACAGCTCCGATGAAATTCTACAACGTCCGATGAGTGCTCCAAAAAAAAGGGGGACGCCTTGTAAACACCAAATAAAATAAACTCGTGCTTTTTCTCGCTAACGAGCACCGGTTATAAATTTACTAATGAATTACCTGCCTATACACCAACCACCTGCTTCCTAAAGAATTTTCATTTTATCGTTCGACAAATCACGATGGTCGTTTGGGGAATTGGAAATAGTAAACTTCGTGTGTGTAGCTCACGCGTGCACCGTGAACAAAGTACATAAGGAAAAGCTTACCGAACTGAGAAGCAGGCTCGAGGTAAATTAATTTCAACTATAAAGTTTCTCTTTGGTACTTTTCAATTGAAACGTGCAACTGAAATATATTTGTCTTGCTGTTCGTCCTACTTACACCGAGCGAAAAAGTTTCCCCACTCGAGAGTATTTAAAAGCAACGTTCTTTCTGTATTCAATTATTAAAAGAAACCCAGAAGTAGTCTTATCGAATCGATTAATTTATCTATTTCCGCGTCGTAAAAATGAAAAATCGAAATTAAAAATAAACAATCGCAGCGCGTAACGTCCAGCTACAACTTCCCTTGTTAAACATTTGTTGCGTTTCATCGTGCGAAAAAATACCCTAAATGAAGATACGTACAAAAAGGCTGAGAACTTGAAATTCACAAAAGACAATCTACCATGCGTCTTATTTGAAAATCTAACGAAGCAAATATCACCCTCGTTTCGAGGGGTTGTTGGAAAAAAGTAAAAACAAAGGAATGCCGATGAAAATTCATCCTCGCGAAAGAACCCGCTCGGAAAATTAATCGAGCTTTTGCCATTTCATTGTTAACACCATCGAAATAATTTTTTTCTCATTTATTACCATCGACGACGTTTATAATTATCCGGGATCCGCGAAAATTTCCCTTCCTCATTTTAATATTCGACGGAAATGGCGAAACGTCAACCTACGAATTTTTCCTACAGACAATCCAGCATCGTGGAGTTGTCACCACTCAACAGCCAATGTACATATCTCATCTCGACGTACTTCCACTATATTCACATACGATTACCGATCGAGCTTTAACGAGCTTTTAAAAACGACACCAGCTGTAAAAATTGCCGCATGATTGAACATCGGAGAAAAATTGATTTTCATTAGGTTCGCCAACGCCATCGATACCATCGAAAGAGGTCACTTTTAATAGCCTCGTGAAACGAGTAATCGACCAGAAATTACGATGTGATTTGGGTTTTTAATTAGTCATCGGACGGGCTAATTTTTCATCGCAACCTTCGACTATTTCACGAAGGCGTTATTTTTTTGTCACTTCGTCATCGACGTAAAAACCCTTCTGAACAACTCTCGTTTCGGAGCTCCGACGCGAGAATACGTTTCGACGACATAATGAAACTTTTCAAAATTACATTTCTCCAACGTAAACGTCACATTTCTTGTTTAGGGATTGTGTACTTTTAAATTTGATAAGTCTGCCTTACAAGTTACAGATGTCGTTTTAAATTCACTCTCGGCTTGTCTCCCGTCTTCCTTCGGCGAAAGAATATTTCCCGAGTAAACATATTTCTAACGTTATTTTTCGTTTCCCCCACGACTCCCGTCCCGTGAAAGGGATCAAGTTGGCGTGCCTTTACGAAGCGGGTTACGCTCAAGGGTGACATTTACACCTGTGAACTAGTCTATTAACCTAGTTTACAGCGTAGTTTTCTGCGCTAAATATTTTTTTCAAGTTGCATTTGATTTTTAAATGTTGCTGATGGCAGTTTTACCCTTTTCGTTTTCTGTGTTGAAGAAATAAACGAAAAAGGTGAGCCCAAAGGAACCAAAACAAGGGTAATTTTTACACGTGAATTGGATTAACTCGATTTTAAATTACTATATTTATACGATAGATGGCGTAGGACGTAAACGCGTCGATTACGTCACGTTGCTAGTTTCGTTGCTGCGCATCAATTGGTTTGAGTAAGGAGTGGGGAGACAGAGTTGAACGTGTTCATGACTGGGACGTGGTGGTGCCATCTATCAACCACTTCAATAATCACCTTTGACTACATAATGCTCGCTACCGCACATTCCATTTTTCTCCATTCAAAACTCTCAATCGCAATTGATTTACCATTATTACGGAAAGTCGAATGACAGCAAAATTGTTGCTAATGTCATTATATGATACAATCTTGATAAGTTGCAATAATTACTGTAAGTTCCAAAGATTATAATAATAATAAACTTCGTTTAAAATAGATAAGCATCTCACTGTAAAACTTTTGGGCAGCGTTTTTTTCAATCTATGGAATTTATTTAGTTCGCCGGCATGACACCGCAGTCAATTAGCGCCACTGTCGCATGTTTTGTATTTTTATTTTCCCAAAATGTCACCCGTCCTTACCTTCTGCTCTGTCCTGCTCTGCAACACTAAAAACAAAATCATTTTCCAAGGCGAAGAAAATGGAAATGTTAGCTAACAGCTAAATATATTTTATTTATAAAAATAGTGGCGCTGATGGTGTCATGCTGGTGAACTAAAACTAGAATATTTATTGATCTATATGAGATAACTGGACGTGGTAAGTTCGCAGTATTTACAGTAATTTATGGAAATTTACCGGTAACTCATGGTAATTTACGATAATTTACCGGCAATTTTTGTAATTTACCAGTAATTTGATTTATGTAATTCACCGGTAATTTACAATGATTTAACCATATTTTGCAGTAACTTACCGTCATTTTGTGTATTTTACTACGAATTTACGGTAATTTACCGTTGATTTACAGTTAGTAACCAATGATGATTTACCATAAATCGGCGGTTTTTCGGTAATTTACCATTAACTTTCCATATTTACGGTAATTACCGGTAATTTACAATGTTTGAAGTTTGGCGAAATTCGGTTCGCTCGTTCTGGCGTGATGAGGTCATAAAGAAAACAGCAATCATTTTATATACATAGACGGACAGAGCTACCTGTGCATCTTCGCTGGTGAAACATCAATAAGAACCCTAAGCGAAAAACACATCTGATTGGTTAGTTATGCGCATGCTTCAAAGGAATCATTTCTAGTTAAATGTGGCAAAAATGATTATTTCAACATCGTCAATGCCCAATGGTTTACATTTATCTTACGTCATATTGATATGTTGAATTATAACCAATAGGAAGCGCGAAACCCCACATCACGGAATCTGCTCCGAAACGATTTCACAGCAACTCCCAGTTACTAGTCTGCTACCATTTCTTAGCGATTGAAATAAACTCAAAAAGTAATCCAGTCCGAAATTACAACAGGATAGTTCAAGATAAAAAGCAACTCGAAGCGAACTCGTAAAAATATCCAAAGATAAAATTCCCCCGCTTCGCGATACCAGCCAAAAAACCCCTAAAAATCCATATTTCAAAAGGCCACGTGCCACGTGTCGCAATTCCCATCTCCAAAACTCGGTTATCGTCGCCGCAGGAGCGCCATTCCGCGAAAAAAAATCGTCTACAAGAAGTTCACGCCGATCTGGCGTATCTCGCGAGCACACAGCGAAACGTATTCTTTCGCGGTAAAAGATTTAAATATCCTTCGGGAGAAAGTTTCCGCTGGTTAAATAAATTCGACGAATAAACACGGAGTCGCTACTTGGCGAAGATTTTTCGCGAGCGTTACGTGGAACGCGTTACGTCGTCTCCAGAGTAACATTGCGAGTTGATTTGCGGCCGGGCCTGCAAAAATTGCGCTCGTGTGCGCACATAAATTGCGATAAATTTATATCTCCGGCTTTTGAAAAGTCGACGTGAAATTTTTATATCATATCGACCTTTTACGCCCGTGGCCGGTTCGACTTCGCGATATAACCGAATATGTTTATTTTAAGGCAAAAATGACTTTATGCGGGTTTATTCATCGTAAAGACAGCGCAGCTCTGGCAATCACGTGTTTGGCTTTTTCACCAAATTCTAATACGCGGATTCTCTTCATTGGATTGTTTATAAATGAAAAAATTATTTTAGACTGGATAAGCGACTTCCTCCGTAATTAGTGCTCCGATAAATTCGACGATTGTTTCGATACTTACAAATTCGTTATTCGGATTCCTTTAACGAGGATTTTTTCAATTCGCGTCGATACATATCGTTTTTTTTTCCGACGAATTCGCCTTCACTCGGGCAAATAATTTCATTCGAATCTAAATGCAAAAAGTCGCTCATTCGATTGATCTTAAATTCATCCCGTAATACTCAATTACACGCTCGCTTTTTACCGGGCGAAGAGGTTGGATAATCTTGTTACGAAACAGGTCATGTGTAAGTTTCAACTATCTCTTACATTCGAATGAGCTACTACGATAATTTATTCTTTTAGCAACCGATTACTCCTTGAATACGTGAGATAGGCAAAAATTGCACATGACTCGTCGGGCGGATCATTACGAAAGCCATAGATTTAATTATCGTCGATTTTCGTTCATTTCGAGTATTTAACGTATTGAAACCGCCGAATTTTTGAACTTGTAAATAATAACTCGAAGAATTTTGCTGACAGAAAAAATTTATAAATAAATTTTTTTCTAGATCTCATTGCATGCAGCGAAATTAGCCATTTGATATTTTTGCCTAATTTCTAAACTGAAGGAGTAACAAAGCGGAAAAAATTTCCACGCGATGTAGCGCCTTCAATATTAAAGATATGCAAATTTTGTTTTATTTTTTTCAATAGTACTGATTAAAATCTACAAAAAAGGTAATGACAAAATTTTGCATATCTCCAATATTGAAGGCGCTACATCGCGTAGAAATCTTTTTCGCTTTGTAACTCCTTCAGATTAGAAATTAGGCAAAAACATCAAATAACTGATTTCGTTGTACGCATTGAGATGTACAAAAATGTCATAACAACTTTTTCCTATCGACAGAATCACTCGAGTTATTGAGTGCGGAAAAAATGATGTATTTACAAGTTTAAAAATTCAGTGTCCCTTCAGCTTTCAAGTTAGACCACTTTTCATAATGATGTTTTTCGTCTGTTGTCTGGAGTACTATCTGCTGGTGAAATATTATGCATCACTCATTTTTCACTCTAACTTATTCGAAAGCGTTTCGTGTAATCTATAAAATCAGTTTGATAGTATTTTTGCATATCCGACATGTTCAAGGAGTTATCGAGAATTCAAGATATTGTCATTCATTAAATTACTAGCTTTGCCAAGGAAAAGGTAAAGGACAGGAGAGAGGGAGAAGGAACCTTTTTTCTAAAAATGCTAACAATTTATTAACGTAAAACGATTGAGCTCCGCCCCTTCACCGCTTCGCGAACTCGTCCACAATTCCAAATCCACCCACAATCCCCTAAAAAAAAGAAACGACCAGGAATACAGCCAAGCGAATAATTTCAATTTTGATAACGAATGAGAATAATCAGGGGCTCATCTAGAGTTAAATTTTCGGAGGGGAAATGCAATTCCAGAGGGTTGTTTATTTTCGTCGATTTGAACAAATAATTCGTTTACAAGGCCTATTTTAAGAATTTTTCTAATACACGCAGAGTACCTGCATAGTCCCCCTCTCCCTCGCTCTAGAAAACCATAAACTGTCGAATAATGTCGTGCATCGAAAATGTCAGTATATTGGGACATTTTCGAGAAGCTTGGGGTAACTTGAGACAAAAATTGTTTGAAACAAAGGTTGTTGCAAATTAAACGGAGAATATTTTTTATACAGACAATTTCTTCGAATCTCTTCAAATGTTGTCATAATCTCACCACATTGCTACAATATTAATAATTAAAAAGTATACCTTTTTTCGGTGCGATGGGGGAGGGGGGTTGAAAAAGGAATTTCTCTTTTCCCTCCTTTGAATCCACGTCCAATATAATAATGTCAAATTGCCAATCTCCTTCATTCTCTCGAGTCTCCAAAATTAAATCCTCGAATTAGAAAAACAAACAAACGAATAACTTATTATCAAAACCCGATCCGAGTTATGCATATTTTTTGCAATATTAAAAGGGAATTACCCGATCACGATATTTCTGAATTTATGCCACGAAACCGTAGCTTTAAATATTTGGAGTACGCGACACCGAATACGACAGCTTAGTTCAATTTTTCTCGAATACTTTCGACATTAATCCCTTGAAAAAGCCCACGACAAATATACAAAAATACTACTCAATTACGAAACACCTCCAACGTCATTTCTCCGCTTCACCCCAACTACCCGTGTTTTCCGGGCGAGGGAGCGACGAAAATATCTCCGGTGTAAAAAAAAGTAATTCCTTCCATTTAATATATTCGCGAGTTAATTACTTTCATAATTTGGTAAAAATAAACGCGACAAAAACACGACTAAACGAGCATTTATTATAGCGTATTCTTTAAACCGAAAAAAAAAAATAAGCGAAAGAAACGCGAAAAATCTCCAAATAGGTTACAACGGTAGGTAAAGATGAGAAAAACGAGGAAAAAAATGATTTTTTAAATTCGAAACGATATTCTTTTCGGTGGAAAATAAAAGTACGAGAAAGGATGACACTCGAGGTAGTATTTTTTTACTCTAAAGATAATAATGCCGTCATTTACTATTGTAACATGGTACACCTTTAACGTTTTCTTTTCCCTCTTCTTTTTTTTTAGCGTCATAAAAAATCGCTGATGTCGGTTGACTTTTTCTTTCAGAGTAAGTTTCGCGTTAATTATAATATTCGTTGCGTTTGAAATATTAATAAGATTTTTCAAAAAGAGTTACACGCCGGCGTCCTTCCACAGCGTGTTTTTCCGCTTTTCCCATAAAATATACAAAACGCGATATACGAACACAAAGACACGTAGAAATAGGAATAATCGAGCTACGAATATAACGGAGAAAATAGACGTAAAACTGCGAACGAATTTCCATGCAAGGCGATGGATACGGAAACGAATAAATTTTATTATTTCTCACAGCTGTTTACCGATGAAAACCTATATTTGTGCAACGCGTATCATTAAAATACCATTTTCAAAATATCGATTTTCAAATTAACGTTTTTTTTTTCGCGTTCGTTTTTCACTTCCCAACGAACACGTCTTGTGCAATAAAGAAATTCGAATATGGTAGTTTTTTCCCTTTTTTTGAAAATAGTTCAACAGGTTCGACTACGTATAGTTTTCCTATTATGGTTCTTTTCTCACTATCGAAACGCGTCTCCGAACGAATATTTCTAAAAAGCATTTCCCGCAGAATGAAATTTTTCCATTTGTTAAAAACAACGTTTTCATAGCGATGTTAATTTCACTTTGTGATTTCCAATACGAAACATATCGTACCCGGCCATTGTATCGTTTAAACCACGAAATTAATTAATGCTCGAATTTTGCGCGCTTTCACAAAGTACCGGGTGTTTCGCACGACGTGTTTGATCCTTCGCACAGTAATAAGGCAACCAAAGATAAATATATGAAAAAAGTTTAGCCGACACTACAAATTGAAGGCGCTAAAATACACCGCAAAAATAACAACGCCTTTATCCCCCAACAATCCCTTTGATATCGTGAAAATTTTCAATTTTTCTGGCAATTTTTCATCAAATTTCTCAAAAAAGTATCGCTGCGCCTTCAATTTTGAAAATAAATGAAAATAGATTATCACATTTTTTGTAGAACTTGAAAAGATCTGAACAAATTCAAAAGCTCGTTTTTTGCATAACCTTAAAACTAAAGGAGCTACCGCATTCACAAGTTATCACATTACTCTTGCGCCTTTAATTTTGAAAATATGCAAAAATATCTTAAAACTTCTCCTGTCGAGCTTGAAAATATCTACAAAAAATATTTGACTTGTGTTTGCATAACTTGAAAACGAAAGAAGCTAAGACGTTCACAAATTTTCTATTTGCTCGGTTTACTTCAATTTTGAAGATGAACAAACGTTGCTAATTGATGATTCCTCAAGACGAGATTACAGGTATAGTGTGTTGCATAACCAATTTTCCTCCAAAAATTGGTTATGCAACCCACTATACTCATCGTTTCTTCTTGAAATGTAAATTTTTTAAATTTAATCTAGTTGCGTTTATTGCTGAGATTATCGAAGCTTATGTGTCGCTGGTTATTTTAACGTATCTCTGCCCCTTCACTTCTTAGGGTGGCAAAACATTCGACGAGCACTCACTATTAGTAGCCGTAGTACCAATCGAGAAATTAGACGGTTTCAGAGGAACACCCTGTATAAATTAAATCTTCACCCAAAACAATCACATTCATATCAGATGGTGACTCGAAACAACAAAATGACCTTGAAAAAATTCAAAAAATCCGCCTTACTACATAAAAAGCAAACCAACTACACACAACATACCGCCAAAATATAGAAAAAATTCGAAAAAAACAAACCCTCGACGAGAAATCCCAGCACGTAAATGCCGACGATGACAAGTTGATACTCTGCCTAACAACGTTGTTAAGAACGAAACCTATGACGTCATACATAGGAAAACATCGCCGACCCTTTCGTAGTCTCTGCAATTCCTTAAGCTCTCGAATTTCTCTATATCGCGGTCCTTTGTACTCCACCATCCAATTATTCTTCACGACATCACCACCAAAACGCCAAACCATTTCTAGTAAATATCGATTGGAAATAAAATCCAAAAAATTAATTATTCCTTTATTTATTCAATTCCGATGAAAAAGCAAACACCCAAACATTGATTAATTATCTAAAAAAACACATTTCAATCGAGGCTAATTTACTTTCATTTTTCACGTTTAATTTAACAGCCTTTCGAGCATTTTTCTCTTTCGGTAATTTCCACATTTACCAATATTACGCCAATTTTTTTTTCATCAACATTCAACACCTATTTTTCAATATTTACCTCCCCTCCCCCACCTCATCCCGCTTATTTAATCTGATTTGTAAATGTTACGAATTAACGATACGGATTCAATCGAATTCCATCAATTTATATCGTCATTTCTCGCGTTTGTCCACCTCCGCGAAGACACTTTCAATCAATATCGTCGATTCGACGTATCTGAAATTAAAACGGCGATTCGCAATCGCCCGGCATCCTTTATTATCTTTATAAATAGTGAATTATTTAAATACCTAGTAAAAACACGTGTGCAGGTGCGAGATAAAGCTCGTCGAATAATTTATGCTATTTTAAAATTCATTAAAAACTTTTCAGTCGCGCCAAAATTTTCGCCTTTTTCCAGCAACATGTATAAATTCCTATGTTGACTTTAGCGTTGCATATTTTAGCTTTTTCACCGACTGTGTAAGGGCTTTTTATTGATGTTATTAATTTTCATTTCGTTTCCTAACGACGAAGCGGTCTTTTAAAACTTTAAACTGATTAGTTGCAGACGTCGCTCGAGAATGAAATACTCGCCGGAGATATTTCACCTTCGTAATTTTCGCTGGGAAATTTACTTGCTTATCTACACCTTTTTCTGAACGTATTTAAAATTACTGGAATTAGTTACGGTGACGTAGAACACAATTTTAGCGCCATTTTTTATTATCAACTCCTTCAATAATCCCATGCGGCAACATTACTAACATAAATGCAATTTGGATTGCATCGTTATCAAATTGAAGGGGTTACATTAATACTAACACACTGCATTTTTAATATTTTACCAATTTTTTCGTTAAAATTTCGTATCTTCGATACATCTCCGTACACTCTAATCGATTAATCCGACTCGAGATATTCTTTAGAAAACTAACACCGTAACTTATCCCTCGAATAAATTCTTCTTCGGTAACTTCACAAAAACTACATTTTTTGTAAACTGTCAGCATTAAACTGTTGAGAAGTTCTTAAATTTTAATACACTTTTCGACGAAGAAGGGAGAAAAAAGCAAAAAAAAGCACCACGTCGGCTGCTTTATTTCGTAACGTTGTTTGCAACTCACAAAAAGCTTCGTTATAGAATATTCTTCTCTGGCGCTAACGCTGTTTGTTTGATATTCCACGTCGTCGTTGATGTATTGAATTAACAATACAATTTTTTTGCATAAAAAAAAATACATAAACCAGCCTGAAAAGCGATGTGTATACAATACGCGTAGAATACAAAAAAATACACGACCGACATCGTGCACGTATTAAAAACGCGAGACTCCGGTGAATAAATTTTATCATGTTATTCAAAAATATCGAAATATTCTACCTCGAACTCAATCAAGCAACGGTAAGGAAATAAATTCTCATTTTTTTCAAACGCCCAACTCCCACAATACATCTGCTTGCAATCATTATACCGAAACATTCCCCTGGTAGAATATTTTTTCGCGATTTAAATAATTTTTAAGGGTGAAATTAATTTTTCCTTTGTTACTCGCGCCTAAAAGTCGTCCGCAAATATCATCGGATCAGGTACGAAACCAAACGCTGGGAAAATTCGTTCGTTTTTTTTTCCACCAGAGTCGTTTTTCGAAGAACGATTATTGATTTTATCGAAATTCTGAATTACTCTCGTATTACGTCGAATTGAATATAGCCAAGTTGAGGAGCTGAAATTAACATATTTTAAAAGCTAAGCTCGCTCGAGACCTTTTCCATAGAAAAGCTCACGAAATAATTTTGCATACTTCAAAATTAAACGAGATACGAAATACCTTTAAAAATTCACGGACCTCAAAACGCCTTCAACTTTCGGGGTAGATGAAATTATTAAAATAGGAATCATGCATAAGCCTATCTACGTAGTTAGAGGGGCTAAAAATACCATACAACGATCATCTTAGACTAACACGTGGACTCCTTCAAATTTACAGATCTGCAATTAAATCAACACCAGTGTTATGTTTGTTGCAGTATCATCGCTGGACAGGGGCACCTCCTATTTAGAACACCCTGTACAAATTAAGCTCCCAGATCTGCAACCGAATCGACTCAAGAGTTACATATATTGCAGTATCGCTGCTGGGCAGGGGCGCCATGTATTTAAGACACCCTGTACAATATCCCAAAACATAAACCGCGTTATTACCGTCAATTACTTTACTTTAAGCTTCTCCCTGATAAATCAAAGTTCATCAATTACCTCCAGATGAAATATCTTCTTACGGTTTTTATTCGAACCCCAAACGCAACCCTATTCCATTTCAAATTCCCCATAAAACAAGCTATAAAATTTTTGCACTGAATTAACGAGTATAAAGTTAGAGCTCCCTGGGGTATACGTGGGTCGCTGGGTCCACAAATAATACCTATAAAGGCCATAATGGCCATCACCATTAAAATCGTACAATAAACTAAATAAAATTCTTTTAACGTCTTGCTTGCAAACTTTAATACGTACTTCGATGGTTACATTCCTTTTTCTCATCCACTAGTTTTTCGTTGTTAAATTTACGGAAAAAATACCAAACATTTGCATATTTCTAAAATCCACCAACTCCGATCCTCGCATATATTTCTCATTCCCCTCTTCACCGGCTTTCAGCAAACTTCAAAACACCATCCACATCGACTCGTGTACTTCCCCGCATCGTAAATTCTTAAACATTATTCATCGGCGGTTAAACCATCGAGAAACCACACACATCAAACAGATATGTAACTGTATTTCGTATAAAAAATTCATACGCTCGCTTCCACCTAAAAAGAAAGTCTCTGCGGTCCTTTCACCTTTACCTATATTTACCTTGCGGTATATTCGCATTCGAGCATATTTAAAAAGCACCGAAACCCCATCCTCGGTAAATACTCCCACACAATCGGTCCGTTGCACCCCGCATCGGCGCGTATTATAATACTCGTTTCATTATACAGAAAGGTGACCATTGTACACGTCAATAACCCAAGGTACCAATCAAATAACGTTTACTATTTCAGTGCTCCGTACCCGTGGCCTTTAGCACGAGACTATTATCGGGTAATTTCCATCTGGACGAACGTTCAATACGTATTAGAATCGGTCTTTCGTGCAAATATATGCAGGCGTTAGTGCGAACCGTGAAATAAAAACCGTCGTTAGCATTAAATCTCTAAATCGGCTACCATTAAAAAGCCGACAAAAACTTACACCTTTGTGAATACGTCGTAAGTGGAGCGTATTAAATTACGAGCTTTTCCGCTCAAAATAGCCCTTCCAGGGGTCAAGTGGGTACCTTAGGGTAAGACATATTGAAATAGCATTCGATGAGGTAGCGCAGTTTGAAAATAAAAATCCCTCATTATCTCGCCGTCCAGTTAATTTTAAATTAAGGTACAATTTTTTTTAAACACCCTGTACCAAACGACAAAAAAAATTAAAAATCCATTTAAAACCGAAAAAAAAGGGGAATATTTTCAATTGAAAACTTACCTTTAGGCTTCATTTTGTTAATTTCAAACGCAACTCGTCCTCGACTAATTCCTTTTAATTGTTTGGCCTGAAAATAAAACAGAAATGTAATCAGAGATAGAAAGGAAATTATAAAAAAAAGTGATAAAAAAACAAACGAAAGCTGAATTTCCCTTTCAAACACTTTTGTAAATTAATGGAAAATTATTTTCAAAAATTAAAAATTACGTCAACGTCTTTTTTATGGTTTGAAACACGTTTCTTGACTTTTCAATTTATTAGAAAAATATGGCGGCGATAAGTCATCATCATGAGCGAGTCTGGGTTACAAATATTCAACGGCGCCTGAATGGAAACAATTTTCCAAAAAATGAGGTAAAAAGAGAGGGCGGGGCAAGGGGGGGGTGTGAATTTTGTGTCTCGATAAAAAGAAAAAAGAATCTTATTCTCACAAAAGTACTTTAAAAAAGTCATTAAAGCGAGAGAAAAAAATTACAGTTTACAGAATTTTTCCAAAAATGGATTTTTGGTGCTTATGCTACAACTTTTTCAAGAAAAGTTTTTTTTTTCTCAATTAATTGTAGCATCAGCGCCAAAAATCCATTTTTGGAAAAATTCTGTAAATTGTAATTTTTTTCTCTCGTTTTAATGACGTTTTTCAAAGTACTTTTATGAGAATAAAATTCTTTTTTCTTTTTATCAAGACGCAAAAAATTCACACCCTTGTTCCGTCCTCTCTTTTTACCCCATTTTTTGGAAAATAGTTTCCACTCCGGTGCCCTTGAATATTTGTAACCCAGGCTTGCCCATGATATTGACTTATCGCCACCATATTTTTCTAATAAATTAAAAAGTCGAGAAACGTATTTCAAAAAAATAAAAAATGAAAAAAATTCCAAAGAGTAAAAATTTTTGTACTTTATCACCAAAATGTGAAACCTTTTGGGTAGGGAGGGGGTATCAGGTACAGTTTCCATATGAATTATTTAAAAGCTTTATTTAAAAATAGAGCATGACAACATTGGAGGGGTTTTTTATACTTTTCAACGTGGAAAGGAAAGGTGCAACGCATCCCCCCCAACCTCCTACCAGGACAACCTCAATTCGATAATTCGGTATTATACAGTGTGTCTCAGAAGTCCTGCACGGTAGCTTTTATTTTTGATCGGGGGGTGATAGCGAAAAAAATCCACCGGTTTTATACTTCTCATGTGAGGCGCATTCTACGAGGGGGTCAAAAAATTTTGGACTACATACAGGGTGTCCCACAGACCACAAAACGTGTTTTTTCTCGAGAAATTTAAATGTAAAGGGTACGTTATTATGTTGGAATCGAACACTACGCCCCAGTGTGGTGATGATGAAAAAAAAATTTTTGCAACCGGTTCAGCGGTTCTCAATCGGTTATCAATAACTCCGGGAAAAAGAGATATGAAAAAATTTTTTAAACAAAAGTTTGTA
>QBDW01006569.1:0-10416 GCA_003261595.1 Maconellicoccus hirsutus
TCAATTATAAATTTATAACTAACTTCTGTTTTCAAAGCGAATTTCTAGTATTGCAAACTAAAAAATATCGTGCAATTTCTTTTAGCTCATCAATGCTTACTTGTGATGATATGCTTCGAGTTTAAGTAGGAAAACATCGTTCAACTAGATATGCATGGCCGCCAAACAGAAATTTTACGGTTAGAGTGGGTATACTCTCAACTTGAAAAGACTATAAGTAATAGTTATACGTAATATCACTAGAAAATCCAAAATCGTAACTTTATAAGTTTAATCAATCATAAATTTATAATTCATAAAATATAATAAAAAAATGAACATCAACGACTTTGTATAGGTGATCGGAATTTAATTGTAAGGGCTCATTTCAAAATTCTAACGTGCTCGTAGTACCTAGTAATTTGACTAATTTCTTATTCTTTCGATTCGATTTCAATATGGTTGGATTTTTTTCTTGATCTCGATTCTCGAACTCGATAAGAAAAAAAAGTGGAATGCTGCATGCGAATGCGAAAATGCATTACAAAAAAAAACAGAAAAAATAAGAACAAGAACGCCTCAAAAATTTAACGTTCCCGTTCCCGTTCCCGTTCTTGTTTTCACAACACAGAGCGTTCTTTCATGAGAACGTTTTTCGTTCTTTCAAAAATTCTTGGAAAACGCGTTCTCGTTCGCGAACCATTCTCGAGCAAAAACGCGTTCTTTGGCGTTCTTCGTTCCCGTTCCGTTCCCGTTCTTGCAACACTGGACGTAATAAATTATCGCCAAACATGTTGGGCATTTTGATGTTTTTGAAAGGAGATTCGGAATACTTGTAAGTGAAAACTTGTTTTTTGATGGTTATAAATGTCCGAAATTTCATTTTTTAGTTTATGAGATTTTGTTATCAACTCAAACTGCCGAATTAAGAATAAGAATAAGAGTAAAACGACTTTTAATTCAATTTGTAATCGGAAAGAAAGATTTTCTAATCAGATTACTAAAGTAATATGTAAACACAAACACGTAAAAATACGATAAAGACTTTAAAGAATGGGAGAATGACTGAATTTCAAATTGAATTGAACCTTGCTCAGTTCACGTTCATGAAAGAATCAATGAGCGATTCATGTTCCGCTCTTCCAGTGAACGCGTTCAGAGCACGCTCGTGAGTTTCCCAACACTGCTCCCGACTACTCTGAATCTTTGAGTTTTGAGTCTGACCATTAGACAAAGGTCTGATTAAGTCCAAATTCAGATGTCTTTTGTGTTTATCTTGCTCTTTTTTATGTTTATATAGCGAACGAATTTTGTCAGGAATCCAAGATGGCAACGACGTTTCCTCCACAGACCTTAGACAATAATTATGATTAAGAGTTAAAGTGAAGCCAACACAATGAGCCAACGTGACGTAATTCAACAGGTCGGAGCACAGAAGAAAATTTGAGCAGTCCATATTTTTATAGTCTGAGGTTACGGTTTCCTTCTTGTTCTATTTAATTGTTGATAAAGATAATTATAAACTTTTATACTCTATTTAGTTACTGTGAAATTAAAATCATTCTTGTGCCTATTCGTCGTTTTTCGTTTCTCGTTTCGATATATGTAGTTATTGTATAGCTAACAGTGATCTACTTCTGTTTCATTGATAGTGAAATTAGGGAAGAATCTGTCGATATGTCAAATCAGGTAATCGATGCTAAGATGCTTTTGTTACCAATTAAGTATAATTCTTACTTAAATTACCGATATTTACTTAGTTGCACTTCATTAATAATTCGTTGATTACTTGTACGATGTTTTCGCAGAATGCCTTAGAACCCATGCAAGTTGATATACATCCGGAGGACAATGATAATTTTGAGGAAGATCATCCACATATTGTGGAAAATTCAAGCTTGGTACTTTTCTTAATCTATACATGATCATTTTAAATTTCCTTTTATTAAGCAATCTGGGTAATCGATGTTTACAGGATCTGGAGTCATACGCTAATAACTATTCAGGATTAGCGCGTTTATATCGGCTTGCGTTTATTGCTGATCATTGTCCTTCCTTAAGAGTAGAAGCTTTAAAAATGGCTTTGGCCAATGTCATGCAAACTTACAACGTCGGCTTGTATCAAACACTGCATAAAAAATTGGTGGATGCTTGTAGGTGAGTTGTAATAGTTATTCACGTTGCCTCACTGGCGAAAAATTTCTTTTTTACTTAATCAATAGGTATGTTCTGTTGATTTTAGCGGTTCAACGAACTTGTTGCCCGACATAGCTGGTGGAGGTCGTGCCGGTCATCAAGAAATTCCGCAGTTGGATCAGACCTGGATTGAGACCAGAACCAAAAAAGCAGCTTTGAAATTGGAGAAATTGGACACTGATCTGAAGAATTACAAGAGCAATTCTATCAAAGAAAGCATCCGTCGCGGTCACGATGATTTAGGCGATCATTATTTAGATTGTGGTGATCTGAACAACGCGCTGAAATGTTACTCTCGCGCTCGCGATTATTGCACTAGCGGCAAACATATTGTCAATATGTGTATAAATGTAATTAAAGTAAGTGTGCTTGTTGGATTGCATAAACGTTTATAATGAAGCGATGCGTAATTTATTTGTCAACGAATTTCAGGTTAGTCTGTATTTACAAAATTGGACTCACGTTTCCAGCTACGTGTGCAAAGCTGAACAGACGCCGGATTTTGTGGAGGTAATATTTGATTACTTTTTTCTTTACTTAACGCGTATTATCAAAGTCGAATTAATTTTCTATGTATAGGGCAAAGACAGTAATCATGTAATTTTCACTCGACTACGATGCGCCGCCGGTGTAGCGGAACTTGCTGGTAAACGTTATAAAGCGGCCGCTCGCCATTTTTTACAAGCTAGTTTAGATCATTGTGATTTCCCCGAAGTTTTATCCCCCAACAATGTAGCCATATATGGTGGTTTATGTGCTCTGGCTACCTATGATCGTAATGAGCTGCAGAAAAACGTTATTCAAAGCAGGTGGGATATGTATATACATACATAATAATTAATCTATATCAATTTTAATTCTACGAATTAATCGAAAAATTTGATTAGCTCTTTCAAATTGTTTCTGGAACTGGAGCCCCAATTACGTGATATTATATTTAAATTTTATGAATCGAAATATGCCGCTTGTCTGAAGCTTCTCGAAGAAATAAAGGTATTCATGAGATTTTTAATTAGTACTTGCGCGTACTGTTGTTGTTTAAATCTCATATGTATTGTAATATTCCGTTCTGTTGTTCATTCAGGATAATTTGTACCTCGACATGTACATTGCTGCTCATGTCCCGGCTTTATATTCTCAAATCAGAAATCGCGCTTTAATTCAGTACTTCAGGTATGAAATTTTCATGAAAGAAAACGTAATAACTTTTCGAATAATTTAATCGTTTGTGATATTTAGCCCATATTTGTCGGCCGATATGAGGAAAATGGCTGCCGCTTTCAACACTTCGGTTCCTAGTCTTGAAGATGAATTAATGCAGTTAATTCTCGATGGTCAAATTCAAGCCCGAATTGATTCGCATAATAAAGTATTTCTTGAAATTCTTTATGTAAAGTTGTAATTAATGATCAATTTTTTTAATATTTGCTTATTCTGTAGATATTGTATGCGAAAGATATTGACCAACGCAGTACAACATTTAAGAAATCTTTAGCTATGGGTAAACAGTATGCCCGTAGTTCTCACATGCTGATATTGCGAGCAGCTGTTATCAAACATCACATACAAGTTAAAGTGAGTGTGAATACTGACACCTCGTAATTATCATAGAAATGTTTCGATAATGTATATTTATTCACTTTGACTATTTTTTTTTTTTTTTTTAATCATAGGACTGAGTTTAGTTTGTCTGAATAAATCGTTGGTTGCGATGCAAAAAGATGAAAAGCCAGTAAGGAACTACAGGAAATGTAGCTGTACACCAACTGTTGTATTTGTATATTTTTAAATCAAGTTTTTCAAGTTTTTAATTTTGTTTATACTTCTTTAAGATATATAACATTGGTTACTTTGATCTCTGCTCATTTGTTCAAATTTTAAAAATTAAATGAATGAAAAATTGAATCGAAAATATAATACATCAATTATGTTGTTCCAAAATTTAATTCGTGCAAGTATTGAATCATTGAATGTATTGCCGTATCAACTATTGAAATGTAACTGAATTTGAATGTATTCTCTTAGTTGGTAATGCGTGTGATACGTACATTGTGCATTTTTTCGATGTTTTTATTAAACTTATACGCCAATTTTCAAATCGAAAGGAAACAGCATAATTTGACGACCCAGGAGGTATTGTAAGTACAATTAAATCGTCATTGTATTGTTATAGAGTAATGAAATATCGCGTACACAGCTTACTATTTGGGTGGTAACGCGCCTTTAAGAACTCAGTGCATCAGTTTACAAAAAATCAAAAATTAAAATACTCGGCCGCGTAACCTTAAACTTGCGAGTTTTGTAGAAGACGTGTTTCACTCCATTCTAAAGTGCACTGAGTGGGAAACACGGCCGGTTATGTCTTATGGAAATAAAAAATTACATTATATAGTTCACCGGCATGACACCATCAGCGCCACTATTTTTACGAATAAAATATATTTGGTTGTTAGCTACAGTTTCCATTTTCTTCATCTGAGAAAATGATATTGTTTTCAGTGTTACAAAGCAGGGCAGAGCAGAAGGTAAGGAAGGGTTACATTTTGGGAAAATAAAAATATACAAAACAAAAATAAAAAAAATAAACAAAACATGCGATAGTGGCGCTAATTGACTGCGGTGTCATGCCTGCGAACTAAATAAATTCCACAGATGAAAAAAATCGCTGACCAAAAATTTTACATTGAGATGCCTATCTATTTTAAACGAAGTTCATTATATAATCTTTGGTGGGAAATACTATTCAGGCTGTCAAGCTAAGCGTCTGATATTTGGTGGTAATTGATGAAACTAATGAGCAGGTACCAATGAGACGTCGATCAGTGTAATCATACACATAATAGTAGCAAAATTTCAAAAATTTACTGGCAATTTTTGAATTAAAGTACAATTTTTTAATTTCCGACTTCTGGGTCCTGGCGATTTATAATTAAACTTGAACTTACGAGGAGATACTGCACATTAGCGCTCCACCAGATTCTTGCCAGTTCCAATAGATAGCTTAGCGAGGTCCATTATTATCTTATTATCAAAGGCTCAACCGTATTTAAAAGTAACAGAGCGAGGTGAAGCCAACCATAATTATTCTAGGGGCCCGAGCGCAGGAGTGGCTTTGCGCAATGCGTGAGGTCGATGGTGTAGGTTGTCCATTGTTAAATTATAGACACTAGAAGAAGATAATATACGACTGGTGGGGCCAAACATGAGGGGATTTTGTAAATAATATTACTCGCATATTTCTCTGTAGAGGCGCTGATCTTGAACCCCGTGAGTGATTTTTTCGACTTTCAATAAAGAATTTCCATACAGTTGTTGGTTTTCATTTCATTCCTTGTAATCTCATTGGTAAAAGTCTGATTGAGATTTTTTCTGTGACATCAGACTTCGGCCAATAAGATTACAAGGAATGAAATGAAAACCAACAACGTATTAGTGTCTATTGTTGTATTGTTGAACAAAAATGAACAGCCTTATTTGTTCTACTTCTATGGTTTTGTCTTTTGTATTTTTGTCTTTTGTTACTTCTGTACGCCAGTCACCAGCGTATGTTTTCAACTTGAATTTTGAAATTATTTAATATTCTTCTCATAAAAAAGTGAATTGAATTTTTTAAGTTAATTGAAACATTTAACATTCAAATAAACATGAGAATAGCAGTGGTTGGTTGCGCCCACGGCGAACTTGAGAAAATTTACAGTACGGCAAATCAGATCCAACATAATGAAAAAATTGATTTAATTATTTGTTGTGGTGATTTCCAAGCAACTCGAAATGAATCAGATTTACGATGCATGGCAGTACCAGAAAAATTCTACAGCATGGGCTCATTTTACAAGTAAAGAAGTGTTTTCTTTTACCAACTTAATCATATTTGCAGCCTGTGATGGTATTTTTTATTTGTTTTCATGGTTGTAGATATTATTCAGGAGAGAAAGAAGCTCCCATCATGACCATTTTTATCGGTGGTAATCATGAGGCTTCAAATTATTTGCAAGAGTTACCATACGGTGGGTGGGTAGCACCCAAAATATATTACATGGGATACGCTGGTGTAATAAAAGTAGGAAACTTGAGGATAGGAGGTATTTCTGGAATATTCAAAGGTTTCGATTACATGAAAGGACATCACGAGCGAGCTCCGTATAGTAGAGATTCTTTACGCAGTGTGTATCATGTTCGCAATGTCGAAGTATTTAGACTTAAACAGGTAGAAAATTCATATTATTTGATAAATAATTTTCGAGTTATACTTGATATTGCTTTAAGTGATATTTTAATACCTAATTATTTTTTCAACTACAGATATCAGGTGTCGTTGATATTATGTTATCTCATGACTGGCCCAAAGGGGTTTATAATTATGGTTCGATCGATGCATTGCTCAGAAATAAACCCTTCTTCAAGTAAGGAATGATAAATTATTAATTATGAAAAAATATTTCAAGTTTTTTACATTTCTTATTTAGGAAAGAAGTGAATGAAAATAAACTTGGTAGTGAACCTTGCGAAGAATTATTATTTCATTTAAAACCCAAGCATTGGTTTTCAGCTCACTTACATACTCGATTTTCCGCATTAATTCCTCATTATTCAAATAATGTACGTAATTTTTAGTAAATTTTTTTTTAGTGAAAAAGTTGTTTAAAAATTTTTTATGCATTTTTTTAGAGTGATGGAAAAATTGAAAAATGCTCTACATCTTTCTTGGCTTTAGATAAATGTTTACCAAGAAGAAAGTATCTCGAAGTACGTTTTCAACATCATATTTGAAAATGTCGTTCGAACGTATGTTGATTTGTTCTGTTTAGGTAATTGATGTACCATGTGATACCGACATTTCTGAAGTAGAACTTTACTACGATCTCGAATGGTTGACCATTCTTCATCTAACCGATCATTTGATGTCGTCTAGAAAAACCACGCAATACATGCCAAATTGTAAATCATCTAATGAAAGGTGAGAAATAGTTTTTATAACTTTACTTGTTGCGTTTTTCTAGTTGCCCCATAAATTGACCTCAAATATTTTGAATCAAATTGATACGTAGATGGATGTTCACCCCTACTGAAGAAGAAAAGAACTTTGTGCTTCTGAAAATGAATAATAATTTAAAGATCCCGTTAAATTTTGAACGAACTGCTCGATGTTACGAATATGAAAGAAACGGTTTACCAAGAAAATTCATATCTCATCCCAAAGCCGTACCAAATCCTCAAACCGAAGCACTATGCCAAAGATTGGGAATTAGAGATCCGATAGGTATGCGTTGTACGAAGTCTCTCGCATTTCATGTATTTTCGTATCTCGAAAATTCACGCCACAGAATTTTTTTTTAGTGAAGTTTTTATGTAATACTACGTTTGTTTGTGGCAGGTGGATTCGAAAATTTGAATTCGTCTGGTCACGAAAATTCTCCTTTTTCGACTCCGGAAAAAGCTGAATTCTCTTCGTTTATATCGTTCGATGATAACTCGCAGGTGAATTAACTGTCGTTTAGCAATATGTTACTTCTCTCATAGTTTTCAAAACGAAATATGCTTTTTTCGATTTATTTTACTTGCAGAACAGCAGCACATTGGCTACTAATGATAACTTGACTAATGATTCCACATCATCAATGGAGTATTTTTCTTTCGTTGATAGATCATCGATATCTAGCGCACCCGCATCGACACCTGATAATTTAAAAAAACGTAAATATGATTTTCCTTCTTTTAAGGAATCAGACAATGGTTCTGCTGCTGATTTGTTACCAATAGAAATAGATCGAACTGGTGATTTTTATACTTGAATTCTTTTCTATTAACCATCATTCGAATGAGTTTATACTAAACGACTGTTTTTAGGAAGTACACCTCTATTAAAAAGAAGAAATGCCAACATTTACAACTAATGATGCGTTCCCATAGTGATTCTCAAGTGCAATATTGTTTGGCGAATGTTTTTTTATCAGATTTTTATGATTTTGTAAATGTGTATGTGTTCTTAGTTATTATTTATTATTTATTCCTAATTAACGTTTAATGAATTGTCATGTATATCTATGACTATGTCACTGAATCAATGTTATATTACGTTTTTCCTTCGAAGGTAATCGCGTACAGTTTAATGATTGATATTGTGTTTTTCTTTTCACTCTTCATCAGTGTTATTTGTGTGAATTGCTTGAATAAACAATTTTATATAACTACATTCGAATACTTGTAAAACGAACAAAGTTTACGCAAAAACAATACTCATTGTGAATTATATTTTTACAAACAGTAAAATAACTTTTCAATATTTTCTAATTCTTCCATGAGTTCTTTCGGTGATCATAAAATATTCCTTTTCTTTGCCAACTTTATTCATTTGATTATGTTTCGGCTTACTTTTACAATAATTAAATACTCTGTGATCTTTGTAGACCATGTAACAATCCTTGCATCGTTTTCGAACTCTACCCTTCGCTTTCATTCCGCAAACAGGCAGAATGTTACAAATAACAGGCGTAAGAAATTTCGTCGTGCTCCATGATGTCGTATCATTACTGGAAGATTGGCGTGATAACGAACAGACATTAGATAATGAACGCTGTGATAGTGTAATCGTTCGCAAAACACCACTGAAAGAGGTTAATTCCTTAATAGCTTGAAAATATCTCAACATATTTATCCTGCAAAATAAAATTACCTTAATTCTGACAACCTCAACTACATCTACTGCTCTTCTGATACACTTACCTCAGGATTAAACTACCAACTTGAAAAATAAGCCGACAAAAAATTAATTAACTTTCATTTTCAAAATGATTTGATTACAACTGTAAATCAATAAACCCGATAGTTTACCTCAGATAAAAATTTTAATTCAATGTAATAATTTTCAGTATAACAAAACTTCAACTGCTGGTACTAATGATCCTTTGACCATATACATACATATACAAACATATGTACTGTATAGTCAAAGTTAATTATGATGTAATGCAATATACGAATAATTAAATACCTAATTAGTTTTCACAACTTTTATACAATCATATAAAATGCCGAAAAGGTCTCTATCTAAAAAAGAATTTTTAGAATAAAATTTTTTTTCATGAATTATTTGAAGTACCTATTGATAATTGATAAGCTCAAGAAATAAGAATCGAGGACTATTTACATGCAAGTCAAGGCAAGTATAAAGATATATGAAATAATATGGACCGCTCTCGCAAAGTAACAGAACAAAGTCCAACGTAATTCTAAGGGCCTAAGCACAGGAGCAGTTCTGCGCAATGCGCGAGGTTAATGGTGTTAAATGTATTGTATTTGTATTTGCGCCTTATACAACGTGTAATATGGACCGTTCTGTTCTACAGTATGAGAGCTAAAGTGAAGCCAACGTAATTCTAGGGGTCTAAGCACCAAAAGAAAAAGTAATGCACGCGCAGGACGCAGGACACATGGTTGTTAAAGGGAATAAATTACAATGTTAACAATGACGTTAAGGCAAATGCACCACTGCTGGGCGCGTTCAAGTTTTTTTTGAACGGCGTTCGTTCACGTTCATGAATTGCTAAAATTTGACGTTGACGTTCCGTTTCGTTTCGTTCAGCGTTCCGTTCAATCAAAAAATTCCATGCGTTCCGTTCCGTTCATGTTCATGAACGCTTCGCGGATTAAATAATTTTAAACAGTTGGTTTATTTCAGGTGTATACTATAGAAGATGATAGAATTAGCGTACGCACACACCAAATGAATACGAATAGTGATAAGATAATTAATTAATTATATAGTTGATAGTGAATGAATACCACGACCACGAGTTAGAAAAAAAGACAACGTTTCGTGAAGTTTCTTCTTGAACGACAAATGAACGGCGTTCAAAATTCACGTTCAAGGGAAATAACGTTCCGTTCCGTTCCAACCGTTATATTTTATACTTCCGTTCCGTTCAGCGTTCGTTCAATTGATAAGAAAAATCTCACCCGTTCCGTTGATCCGTTCGAACTATTCGAACGACGTTATGAACCTCGCGCATTGCGTAGAGCCACTCCCCATTCTTAAGGCTCCTAAAAAGCTAGAATTATGTTGGCTTCATTTATTCTGTTGGCTGTTACTTGCCATTGTCAAGCTAGTTAGCCCACTACAAAAAAATTGTGTTTTTGGGTAAGGTAGTTAATGCTGCTTAAGTTTTACACATCGCAATCCAATACCCAACATACTTATAATAAGTGAATGTGAGATGATTTGACTATCTCGATCTATTTGGT